>BCLG01001416.1:0-26949 GCA_001602295.1 Zoysia matrella | reverse complement strand
TTTTGCAGTTGATTAATTATAGTGCTTTGTTATTGAGAGTCCAAAAACAGTGTTTCTTCTAAATATTTTATATTGTATAAATGACTTTACAATCACAGTCTATAGCGTATTTCGTGTCCACCGGATTATAATGTTGTTCCAATATATTCATGATAAATTTTAGATGATCATAATAAATTAGATAAAAATTTTAAAATTAAAATAAAAATAATGAATATTAAACTAGATATTTACTATTTTTCTTTGCTTAACACATTTAATTGTATTTTTTCCCTCACACAATTGATTCTAGTGTTTTGTAGTTGCAAAATTAAAGGGAAAATTTTTGACCTTTATAAATTTTGTTGACTTCAATTACAAAACATATGAATTTCCGTAACACCTAGGAATAGTATTCATGTATATAAATTTATTTTAAAAACATATGTACCTATAAACTAGCCTAGCAATTCAACAAAACTACTCATTATTGTAGTCCCTATCAAACTATATTTATAGGTGCTTAAGTATCCGACTAATATTGTAGTTTCACTGATCAGATGGCACATTCCTAACCGAGGGCAGTTACAGTAATTACCAGGAAACTCAGCTGGCAGAGATATCTTACTATCTAAGCCCATATACATTTGCCCAGCCAACAGAAAGTGACATCGCGGGAGCATCACCTCGAGGATAACAAAGTTTAAGGATGTGTTTGCTTGAGCTGTAAGCTGTGAAAAAATAGCTGTAAGCTGTGAGCTGTGAAAAACAGCTGTAAAATATGAGCTATAAAAAAGTTAAAAGCCGTTTGATTTAAAATGGTTATGAGATTGTGAAATTGTAAGATAATGTATGTATACATATGTATATATAATAATTATAATTATATAATTATATATATAAATTGATGTTTACAGTCGGCAAAAGTAAATTTAGACTGCTTTTGCTTTTGAAATAAAAGAAAGTTGCTTTCTCAAAATAACTTTTATAAAAGTTCACTCTTTAGTTTAGCTTTTGGTTTTTGTAAAAGTCAAAAGCCAAAAGTAACTCAACCAAAAAGACCCTTAATACTGTCAAATGCACTAATCATGCGCTCACTCAACAGCGACCGCCCACCTGAAAAGCCCTAATTATTTAATCAACCGATTGTTATTGTATCTTAAACTTCGCTCTCCGTTGGCCTGGGCAAGATCTGCTTGTGAGGAGCCAGCTAGCAGCTAATCCACGCCTGGTTCTTAAATTGTTACTGTCGTCAACTTTTAACATTATTTTGAATCATTTATTTTATTTAAAAATTAGTTTAAATTAAAATTATAAGTTGTATTTCAAATACCTTTAATGTTAAAGTAGATTATACCAAAATATATAAAATTTATCAGTTTTTAATAAAATAAATACTTAAAATTGATATTAAAAGTTAATAGAAAAAGAGGGAGCACAGTAGCAGTAGCATGTGTCCGCTGTTCACACATGCTCAACAGACATCCGTCGACTGGTTCGATCGGTTAGGTCGTTGGTGTCATTTTTTTTTTCTAGATTTTTCTCTGTACTTCTTTTTCAAATGGCAATTAGATATTTATCGTGGATTTTCAACAACGGATGTAAAAGCTGTACTACCCACCAGGACAACAGGCAAAATTACATTTGGTGCCTTTTGTGTCTTCATAGTCTTAATTTGGGATATACTAACTACAAAACGAAACGACCAGTTCTGTGGGGCCTATGATCATGCGCTTGAAGGATAATTTTTACCGGAAAGTGAAATTACTCCTCTTTTAAATTTTAAAATATTAATATCATTGATTTTTAATATTATTTTTAATCATTTATCTTATTAAAAAAATCCGTAAGCACCTCGGAGGAGACCGTTGAAGTATCTTTTTTCCTAACCGTGCATAGACCGTTAAGTCAATGACAAGTTGACATGTCCCTCGCCTAGAAAACAAAGATCAATGACAGGAGAAGGTTGTCGGTGACTGGTACGAAGGCTGAAAGCTGGAAACCCATGCCTCTCCTACTAATGGAGCTCTAACAATGGTGTCGGCCAGCATATTGCATTGAGTAAATTACTTATTTCCCCATCCTAAAAACTTATCCCTATCTGTGTATACTCATATTTTAAAACTCAATCCTTTTTTCTATGCCCTTTTCCGTTAGACTTAATAGCGTCATATTTGGTCAAATGACCAAATACCCCCACCACCATCACCGGACTTATTAGGCGTTGTTTGTTTCAGCGTCTCAACTGAAAAGTGAAAAACTGAAACAAATGAAGTTCTGAAAAATTTATTTTTAAAAAGCTGAAAAGCAAGCTTTTAATGAAATGAACTAAATGCTAAAAAGCACATTCTAAACTACTTTTCTAGCTTTTGATGTGCTGAGAAGCTAAAAATATATTACAAAAATCAATATTCAAATTTAACAGCCAGTTTTTTAACTATCCACCAGTCAACTTTTCTAAAAGCACTAAAGCAAAAGTCCAAACAAACAGGCCCTTAAAGATAAAAAAAATCAGGAAAAATGACTCTTGATTAATTAATTAATAATCAAGAAAAATGAGGATTATTATTTATTTAGTTTAATTTTAGAGGAAAAGATGTCACTTTGAGGGTAAAATTGTCTATAGAGCAAAAAGATAACATCACTAATGAAAAAAGGACATAAAAAAAATACATATTTGAGTTTTAGGTATAGCGAGGAAGTTGTTTCTGACGAAGATAAATAAGGGATAACTTTCCATGATGAGGAAAATAAGGGATTTAATCTATGGTATTTGGCCTCTGGAACCTAGTAGGAGTGTAATACAGACATGCGCTTTCTCTGTAATTCGGACTGCCGTTAAGGCAGCAGCAAGCAGCTTCTCATATCTTCTGAGGTTGATGATGAGGCGGTTGATGGATCTAATAAGAGAATAATGCTCCATCTGTTTTTAGTTGTTGTCATTACGATGTACTCGCTTTGACTTTAAATTATTGACTTCGCTGATTTTTAATATTAATTTTGACCATTTGTTTTATTAAAAAAAATTATTCAAATATATAAAATTATTAGTCGTGATTTAAATTTTACTAATGATAAATCAAATAATAACAAAATTTTACCTATTTGAATAATTTTTTTAAATAAAACAAATGATCAAAGTTAATGTTAGAAATCAATAGTGTTAATATTTTAAAATCAGAGAGAGTAATTTTTAGTTAAAAATAACTGAAGTTGTTATCGAAACAATGATAACTCAAAAACAGAGTGAGTAGCAATGAAAGCTAATGGAGTTGGCTTGCTGGGGGCGCTACGCGGCTTCTATCGACCATTCTGCAGGTTTCAGCCTATCCGGTTTCCACGTCCCAGGTCCCATCAAGAAAAGATATCGTAAAAAGCAACGTCGGCAGGAGGAAGATCAGAGACAAGGAGTGGAACCCATTCTCCAGCTCCGACAGCGTCGAGCTCCATCCCCAGCGTCGAGATGCCCTTCATGTCGTTCGTTCTGCAGTCAGGGGCGCAGCGGCGTGCTTAAAATTTTTAACTCAAATTAGTCCTAATACATGTGTTTGATAAAGTTTTAATTTTAATAGATATCTAAATAGTAAATATATATAGATAATCTCAAAATATTGCTATATATGTATATTAGATTTGGTAAGAATGACAATAATTAAATTTTAAATATTGATATAGATCTATACTAAATTGCTATTTTTCACTTAAATATTTAAATTAATGTTTACGTACTCGGTTTAGGTATCTATTAGCCGTTTTACTTATTACTTTTTTCATTCAGACATTATTGCTTCGCTGTGATTTTTAACACCAAATACATTTATTTCTGTTAAAATTTTCAAGCGAAATACATGAAACATTTAATTTTAAATGGCGGAAGGATAGAACTTTTAATATTTGGTGTTTTTACCATGCATTTATCGAGTTAGACTTTCTTTAGATCGCATGATTTTTAGACCTAATAAACTAGACTAAAATTTGATACGATGGGGTGGTTCTTCGGTCATCCGGATGGAAAAGATAAGTGCTCTATAGTTTGCTCAGTTTTTTTTCTCTTTCAGCCTTTAGTGACTGACACTGCTATCATATTTGCTGTTGTCTTCATTCGTAAAGCTGCAAATTTTTTTTTACATACCCTTCGTAAAATCTGAGGTACGCCTCGATGGCTTTTCTGCAGGATCTTCCGACAGAATTAAGGATATGTTTGGTTCACAACCATAGATTGCCATGACTAAGATTAGGCATAAGTCATACTTATGGCATGACTAAAGTGTGGTAAAAAAAACTGCTTGGTTGATCACCTAACCGTGACACAAAAGGGCTCATGTGATTCAACAATCTTTTGCATACTCAGCAGCTTCTTCTATTTATGGTGACTAATGATGCTGGAAAATATTGTCACCATTAACTCGTCTTATTAAAAAAAAGTTTGATGAATATTATACATTTTGTTAGAATTTATTTTATCATTAAAATTATTAGAATCAAACCTTATAATTTTACACATTTGAATTAGTTTTTTTAATAAAATGAATGGTCAAAGTTGATATTTGAAATCAACAGCAATTCTTCACGTGACTAGTTCAATTCACAGTGATAGCATCGACGGCATTATATTTTATCCAAAGAGTGACTCCCACCAATCCAGAATAATACATCGTTCTAAAATATAAGCATTTTTATATTTAGTCAAAGTAACTTTTACTTATTAATATATATAAAATTATATAATTTCTAATATAAAAAGATAATTTTCATGAAAGCTTTTTTCGCGATGAATCCAAGAAATATATTTTTTATATGATATATTAATTCTTCATTATTAATGGTCAAAATGATAAAAGTTTGATTTTAACTAAACTTAAAAATACTTATATTTTGGAATAGAGGAAGTACATAAACATTTCTAGGTTTGACCAAAATCAAATATCTTAAACTTTAACCATTAATAATAGAAAATTAATAATATTTTATCATATATAAATCATATTAGTATGTTCATCATAAAACAAACTTCTATAGTATATATATATATATATCTCTTTATATTAGAATTATTTAAGTTTTTAGATATTATTAGTTAAAGTTAAAATAGTTTGACTTTGACTAAATCTAAAAATACTTATATTTTGATTAAGAGGAAGTATACTGGAACCGAGAATGAGACGCTATTGGCACTTGATACGAAATAGCACTACGGCAGAAATTCTGAACTACCATTTTTTCCCTTCTCGTGCATATGTTGTATCCGTAAAGGCTTGTAAGCAGCCTGGCAACGATGGCGCTAACCAGGTGGTTGTAAAATTGTGTAAACAGAACTTTGGACTACATATTTCGTTTTCTTCGTAAGCAGCCTGTGGACGCAGCGACAACGACGAACCAGTAACCAACCAAGGTGTATAAGGTTGAAGAACTTTAAGGATCAACATTCAGCTCATGTGTCCCTTCATGCATATAGCTGCTTCTTTTCACATCAAATCTCCTTAAGATTGAGTATTAAGTTGAGTTCAAATCTCCTTGAGTTAGTAGCCACGGTCATGCTTATCTGGCTGATGATGTGTCCCAGTTAAAATAAATGTATAATGATTGCAGTTAGTAAAAGGCGGGTGTCCTATGGCTCACTGGTTCTGCTGATAAGGTGACAATTTCAAAATATTGGTTCCCTCCTGGAGTAAAAATAAAATAAAAAAACCTCAACCTACAGTGTTAAGACAGTCTCCAAGTAGTGCATTATGAAGAAGACTTTCTCACGCAGATTGAATCCCCCTCCCCCCGGAACCCAGGTCCACCCTTACATACTGGCACCGTAACGACAATCAACCTAGATTAGCTTAGACATTGGCACACTGGCACAGAGGAAATGAGGTTGTTGGTTTGTCGGGTTACTAAACCAATATAGGATAAGAGTTGGTAAATCCTCTTTTCCACCCACATGGTCATGAACAAATTCAGATTGAATATGCACTAGGCCGAACGTTAAGTTACCACTTTAGTTCATTACATAACAGCAAAATCATATTATGTGTTTTTGTTAAGATGTTATTACAAAAGAAAGAAAAAAAAATTAATGTCACATTGCAGATCAAGGCTTTTTCTAAGCGAGTTCAGATGCTCTTCATGTGTTTCTGTGAGTGGTTCCTGCGGCGCGTCTTAACCAGGGACGTCTCCAATTCCTGCATAATGTTGTGAGAATTATGGAAAAGAAATGTGACCCAATTAAAATCCTAATACCCAAAACTTTACATAGACAAGTAATATACAATGAAATTTATAATCGATATTGATACATACAATTTAGTTAAAGAAATAAAAATAATCAAATCCCATCTACTTCAGATATGGAAAGACTAATACTCAGTAAGTGTAGAGAATTAAAAATCTTCGAAAAGGGTGTACAAATTCTATGGCATTCAAATCAGCGCACATCAAGTGTAGAAGAATAATTATATCTTTGAAATCATAGCTCCAATGTTACAAATTTGTAGATCACCCAATAAACATGCATATAAATTTGTCCATAGTGACACTTTTGAGAATTCCAATTAATGGAAGATGGATATGATTTTTAGATAGAACTGATGGCCCTAAGGTATTAGGAAAAAAATTAAGATGGGGTTTTCACTACTAAACTCTTCAGAAGCATTGAGGTCAACATCACTAAAAACCTAAACCAGTATAGTTTCAGAATGAATGAATCATTTCCATCAGACTCAAACTATGCTCATGTCATCAGATAATGCGAAATACATCAAAGATCCAGATATTCATAAAAAACAGTTAACGTTAGCCCACCTGAACAGAAGTGTTAGGGGAAACCTCTTTCGACCAGATACTTTCTAAGTTATAGTATTCCCTTGCCCTTTCTTCAAGTGCATGGATGATAATGTTTCCTGACAACAAAAGGTAAAACAATAGAGTTGAAAAAATCATCATCAATCAACCATTTGGAACAACTTTGCATGTGTGAAAAATCAAATGATCAAGTATGAGGCAAAAACTAAACATTGGATTGCAAGATGGGCCATGGCCATGTTTAGGATATTGTGTTTGGCTTCAAATTCTGCAATGGAATTCCATATACTAATAGACAGTGATAGTTTGGATTGTATGTTTTATCAGCTGGTTTGCACTAAATGTTATTATATCTCCTAAAAATATATTCCATCCACCCGCACAAAAAATCCCCAGAATATAAGGTCCATAAAGAGTGAAGGTTATAGTTGAAAGAACACTGCAATTGCTCTTCTAAGCCTCTCACACAAAAATGATAATCTTTGTCCATGAATTCAAACCAGCTGATATTTGTAAAACAGATAGGAAAGGGAGCCCTGGCGCAGCAGGAAAGCTGTTGCCTTATGAGGTCACGCATTTGAGTCCTAGAAACAGTCTCTTGTATAAATGCAGGGAAAGGCTGCGTATCAAAGGACAAAAGTGGCCGGACCCTTCCCCAGACTTTATGCAAGCAGGAGCTAAGTGCACTGGGCTGCGCTTTTGATAGGAAGCAAGAGAAAATGGTGTTCCGAAGAACTCGAAACAAAAATTCAAGTAACTTTTAAAATCCGGAGATAGCTTCAAATCAGAACAATTGTGTCATCATTAAGCACAATAAGTCAATAATAACACCTAAGCTGAGAAAAAAGGTTCATGGTATTATATAATAAAGCAACAAAATTAATCACTTGGTACATTCTCTACTTTTTCCATTCTACAATATAGTAAGATATGTAGTTCTGTTGCCACAGAAGCAGGATAAAATAAGTTGGGAAAAAACATGCACATGACATTAATCAGATGTAAGTTCAAAGAAACTGTCCTTAGAAAAATATGAATATGAAGAACTAGTTTCAATGCTTCCACAAACTAAAATTCACAAAGGAAAGGGATTAGGATGTTACCAGAATCAATAACAACCCACTTTCCAGCTTGCTGGCCTTGTACGCTTGGCATCAATATTCTTTTGGAGCCCTTCTGCTTCTGCTTTATCTGTAAGCATAAACAAATAACTCAATACAATAGAAATATTTTCCACAGGCCATGGGAATGACCAGTGAAATTTTATAGATAGTGCATAGCATTGTACTAGAGAGTTGAAAAATAGTGCATAGACTACACAGCAATATAATGGAATACTATCCAAAGATACTACCAGGAAGAACTACTAAAACTAGCCAACAATGAGAAAGGAGGCAATGCAGAACAATGTTCTCATATTAAATTGGTTTACCCTTCCAAATGGATCTATTGTTGTTTCTATCACACTAAAATTATTTCTTTTACTTTCACTATGTTCGAATCTGCATATCTCATTTTCCTCTGGCGTCATTCGGAGGTGTTGCCAAACTAATTATTCTAATAAAATGCCAAACTAATTGTTCTAATAAAATGCCAAACTAATTGATCTAATAAAAGTTTACAATGAACCTTGCTGACTCCCTCCCATTTTTATCTCAGCATACAGAGATGAAATGAGGCTCAAGTTGGCAACTTGACGTATGCCAAGATGTGATGGAAGATATTGAGAATCATGCGGAAGAGGGGACTGGAGACGCAGACGCTCCAGGGTTCACGCTACGGTGGATCATATATTCATATGCAAGGTACATCTAGCAGAGCAGCATAAGTATGTAGTTTTCTGTTGTAAACTTTTTTTTAAAAAAAATAAAACAGTGAATTGTCCAACATAAATGCTCCAATAGAACCTAAACATGACATTAAAATGTTGGTGCACCAGAGAATGGAATAATTCTCAAGCCTGAGTTTGATTGCTTATGGCAAAGGCAAACCAAGACAAGGTATATTTGACGAATAAAAAATAAGGTATATTGCTTAGGGCCATCCAGCAAATGATCAATAAGCACGAGTTCCTCACACCTAACAGAAATCCTACGAAGCAATGGACCTAACTGGCCAGTTATTCCAGAAGCTAATTCCAGATTTCTAGCAAAAAATACTGCTAATAGACAATGAGAGCAAATAAACTAAAATCTGTTATCAACTATCATCGTGATGGTGTTGCTGATACAAGGAATGGTGAATGTACGGCAGCAAAGATTAATAAAAAATCTAGCCATATATCTTACAATTCAAAGCACAATAACCAACCAGGAATCACATTGCGTCCAGATGTAACCAAGAAACCTAATAAGGAAAATGGGGAACTGGAGGGTGACCAACCTTGTAGAGGAGCGCCTGGGCGATGTTGCGGACGTGCCAGTCGGAGCGGCCGGTGGCGACCACCATGTAGTCGGCGCAGGCGCCTCCGTGCAGCCCGCCCTCACCGACGGGGAACACGCGGACGTCATCCGCCCGGACGTCGCGCAGCACCTTCTCCACCTCAGGGAGCTCCAGAAGCGCCGCCGCCCGCTGGGGGGCGGGTAAGGAGCCGGTGGAAAAGGAGGAGAGGAGACGCGGGAGGACGTGCGCCGGCGGCAGCAGAGGCAGGCGCCAGTGGCCTGAGGCGCGGGATCGCACGGCGGCGAGCATCGGCGGGGCAGGGTTTCCGTTTGGTTTTTTTCGTTTGGTTTTCTTTTTTTCTTTTTTTTGCGAGGAGGCTGGTGAATGGACGTAGGGACGATGAGGGTGTGTTTGGTAGACCGCTGTGAGAAAGAAGTTGCGAGAAAGTTAAAAGCTTTAGTTTACAATTGTTGTGAGATTATAAAATTATAAGATAATATATGTATATATAATAATTATAATTATAATATAATTATAACTGTAATATAATTATATATAATTACAATTATGTACTACATATAATTATAATTATATATTATATAACTGTATTTATAGTAATATATAATTATAATTATAATTATGTAATATAAAATTGTATATAATAATAATTATGTATCGTATATATATAATTATGTTGTATAATTATATTTATGTATTATATAAATATAATTATATTATATAATTATAATTATATTAGTTAATTTTAATTATCTATTACATAATTATAAATAATAATTATTACATATAATTATAATTATGTATAATATAATTATAAATAATTATAATTGTATTATATAATTAAAATTATGTAATATAATTGTAATATATATAAACTAACGTTCACAGCCGGTAAAAACAAATCTAGACCTGCTTTTGCTTTTAAATAAAAAAAACTTTTATAAAAGTTTATCTTTTAGTTTAGCTTTTAACTTTTGCAAAACTTAAAAGCTAAAAGCAGCTCAACCAAAGGACCCTGAATGTGTTAAGCTGTGGGGGACGTGTTGTCCGTTGGTTCAGAAATAAACGGGCAGATTTTTTTTTTAAGAAACAGACGGGCCAGATTTCTTTTGTTAAAAAAAATAAACTCCCGCGGTGGAAAACGGAAGCACGTCAATAAGATCTTCCTCCCATAGTTTGGCAACGTGCTTACAGTTTTTCGTTTTGCATGGGAAAAGTGGATTTTATGAACACTTTTGGAATTACAATCTGTTGCTAGTATTGTGATTCCACGATACGGTGCTTGCATGAAGATACTCGCTCTGTTTTTAATTGATGTCGTCATTGACTTTTAATTTTAACTTTAACTATTTATCTTATTCAAAAAAATTCGAAAAAAAAATTACTCGAATGTGTAAAATTTTAAGTCGTGATTTAAATAACTCTAATGATAAATTAAATTATATCAAAATGCAGTATATAAAATTTATCAAATTTTTTTAAATAAAACGAATAGTCAAAATTAAATTTAAAAATCAACGACGACATCAATTAAAAAATAAAGAGAGTACATCATTTTTACATACAGACAGTGGCGGAAATCCACATAGAGCCACTAGGGCCGTGGCCTTAGTCGTGTCCCAAAATCCCTTAGCACCATGCCTAAATTTTTTGCCTAAATATTGTCAATGCTCATCAATTCATCATGTATATAAGTAACTGTAGCACTAAACCATGTTATTCTCTTAGAATTTCTTTGATTTAACAATCAGAATAATGATTTATTTTTAATATTTTTTGCAGCGTGTAGTTTTTTGCTAGAACTAATGAACTATAATCCTAAAATAACACATTTTCTTGCTTTAGTCTTGTATTTTGTGTTGCATAGTACTCTGTTCCTAAATTGTGTAAATACCGTTAACTTCTGACATCAACTTTATCTATCTATCAAAAACATATAATAAATATCATATATTTATTTAATTTACTTAGTCATTCAAGGTATCTGAATCACAACTTCTAATTTTACATATTTAAACTAAATTTTTTAAAATAAAACAATAGTAAAAAACAATATTAAAAATCAAATAGTTTATAGACACTTTGGGTAGGCTGCTATAGCGGCCCTAGTCTTGCCAAGAGCAAAGTTCCACCACTGCATACAGAAAAAAAAATACGATCTAATTGTATGTTCAGATAATGACTATGTTCCCAATGTTGAGTAATAAATTAAAACATTGAAAACGAGCATGAACTTAAAGTAGTCACAAAAAAAATTCATAAAACTCATATACAAGACTCATTATCTGAGAGAGGAAATTCGTGGAAATCTCATGGCAGAACTTCACGCGTGATTCAATCATAATCCATGACGATTGATGACTTTATTGATGCTAATTTTACCCATAGAGTCCAAAGAACTTCGTTATAACATGGTCCATTGTAGACAAACTTTATTTATAACCATCATTACTACAAGTGGAATTTTACACACATAATATATAGAATATTTATATAGATACACACCTGCTTTTTCAGAATATATCGAGTTGTGTTTCTTGGAACTCCATTAGAAGTACTTTTATTATATCTAAATTTTGGAGTTGAGGATTTCTTGACTTGCACATTAGTCCTTACCACCTGCAACACCGCCTCCTTCACCTTGTTCATAGCTTCCACCCCAACCAAAACCATGTCCAGAGCTATAGCTATTTCCATTTCCATGTTGACCAAATTCAGAACCATAACCAGACCCACCGCCGCCTTCACCTTATGCTTTATTTCCACCACCCTATCCTCCTCTGCCACCACCACCACCTTTTCCATAACCTCCTGTGCCACCTATGTTACCTTGACCATATTCAGAGCCATAACTTGACCCACCGCCACTACCATGTACTCCATCTCCACCACCATGTCCACCACTGCCACCGCTGCCGCCACCTTTCCCGTAACCACCGTCAGACGCTCCAACACCTACACCTCCACCATACTCAGAACCATACCCAGACCCTTCTCCTAGCCCACCTTGCCCATTGCCTCCACCCCCTCTTCCTCCTTGACCGTAACCTCCATTAGAGGTACCGCCACCACCTCGTTGACCGTAACCTGATCCGACACCTCCATCTCTTCTATCAAGAGCAACCTTCTTCGACGTCGTCCGCCCGGACATCGCACAGCACCTTCTCGACCTCAGGGAGCTCCAGCAGCGCCGCCGCTCGCTGGGGGCTAGGTACGGCCCCAATGGAAAAGGAGGAGAGGAAGCACAGTAGGACGTGCGCCAGCGACGGCAGAGGCAGGCGCCAGTGCCTGAGACGTTGGATCGCATGGCGGCGAGCATTGGTGGCGCAGGGTTTCCGTTTGGTTTCCTTTTTTTTCTCTTTTTTGCGAGGGGCCAGCGAATGGATGAAAGGGACGATGAAAGTGTTATGTTGTCGTGGCGGAGATCTTGTTCGTTGGATTAGAAATAGATGGGCCAGATTTGTTTTCTTTCAAAATTGCTGGCAAATGACCTCCCACGGTGGAAAACGAAAGCATGTCAATTGAGATCTTCCACGGTTCCACCAATAGTTTGGCCGATTTGTATCTTCTGCCTTATTACTGGTACTCCATCTGTTCATAAATTGATGACACTATTCACTTTTAATATCAACTTTGATTATTTATCTTATTCAAAAGACATGATAAAAAAATTCATATGTTTTGTTATAATTTGTTTTATCATCAAATGTGCTTGAAACACAACTTTACTCCTATATTTTTACATATTTGAACTAATTTTTTTAATAAGATGAATGGTCAAAGTTGATGTTATAATTTAACGGCGATACCCATTTAGGAACGGAGAGAATATCTATTATTAATTCCTTGATGGGTGATTAGTATTGAATATGATAAAATTTACCACATAAGAGAAAGGGTAAAATATATAAATCCATAGGGATAGTCAATCATAATCCATGCTGACTTTATTTATACTTTAACCATATGGTCCAGGAACTACATGATAAAAAAGGTCCATCGTAAATAAACATTATTTATAATCATCACTGCTACAAGTGGAATCTCACATAACATAATATATAGAACATTGAGATAGATATCAAGATGTGCTCTTATGGACTCCAATAGAACTATTTTTATTATATCTAAATCCCCAAGTTGAGGATTTCTTGATCTAGCACCTTAGTTACCACCAACACCTCCTCCTCCACCCTGTCCATAGCCTCCACCCCAGCCAGATTCATGTCCAGAGCCATATCCATTATTATTTCCACCAGTTTGTCCCCCACCGAAGCCACCTCCGCTACCTTTCTCATAACCTCTGTTGTCAGCTCCACCACGTTGATTAAATTCAGAATCATAACCAGATCCACCACCTCCACCATATGGTCTATCTCCACCACCCTGTCCTCCGCTGCCGCCTTATCCTAGCCCACCTTGCCCACTGGCTCCACCCCCTCCTCCTCCTTGACTGTAACCATCAGTAAGTGTACCGCCACCACCTCCTTGATCATAACCTGATGCACCTCCATCTCTTCTATCAAGAGGACCCCCCCCCCCCCCCCGCCCCCGCGGTGCAACCAGGACAGCTCTTCATGGTTTGCCTCACCACTCTCGCAGAACTACATAACCCAATGTGTAACGACCGGGAATTCTCACCTTTCGGTAAGACCCGATCTTACGTGCTTTCGCCAATCCCAGGAGGTCGGCAAGCACGTTTATCACAAATGAACAATCGAGAAATCATAACAGAATGAGTAAACAAAAATAAGATAAATTAATTCAACGAGATCATCCATAAAAGCTTACTAAACTTCTCGAAGCAGAACAAGACTACCGAGAATCCAAGAACTGGAACAGCAACGGGAACAACAAGCGGGAGCAAGCAACAAGACGGACCTATTCCTCCACAGGCAACTCGAGTGCAGGAGCGAACCTTAAACCATAGCTGAGAACCAGATGAGAACGATCTTCTAGCTGACCTCTAAAAAGGAAAGGCTTGAAAAGCCGTGAGTACATGAATACTCAGCAAACCGCGTATGACCTATCAATAATGTATGCATGCAAAGGATAGTTTCAAGGATGAAAGCTGGCTCAAGTGCTAAATGCAAGTTCAAAACATTTTATTTTAAAGATGCAAAAAGTTTTATTTTAAAACAGTCTAATTTTATTATCTTGCCCTGCAGGGATCTCCGTTATCCCGAACAGGGTTTATTTTAGATGCCGATGTAATCGCCACACCTAGCCACAGCTCAAAGGCCGAAGTCCAAAACATTTGAAAACAGAGGGTAGAGAGAAGAAAACAAAACTACTCAATGAGGAGCACAACTCAGAGGCTGTCTTTCAAAAAGACGTGGCAATGTGCATTGATTATAACTCTGCAGAGTTTATGAATCTAGACCCACGAGAAGTGGCACTATAGCAAAGACCGCGGCTGCAGCCCCCCGATATAGTAACCACACAAGACCTATCTACAAGCCTTAACTAGCGCTATCCGTCCTTCAGAATAGGGATCTTAAGTGCCTACGCAATCGAGTCCTAGAGCTGTGAAAAGCCTACCGCTGATCAGGTGGAGTATCTCGATCTCATATGGAGAGTCATAGCTCTACACCACAATAACACGTCACCGCCAACCCACAGGTAAACAACTAGTCTCGGCAAGCTTCAAGATCAAGCCACTGCCCATACAAAGTAACGTAGTGTGCATGGTTGTCGACTGAGCGTACAAAGCTCGAAGGACTCGGTCCTTAATTATTAGGACAGGCTATCTCTCCAACCTCAACTCCAACAACCAACAAACCTCTCGAAAGGTCCAAAAGCCGAAATCTCACGTGTACCCGTAACAGGTACGTCAACAGAGACTTCTCAAAAGTTCCCCAGCATCTCATACTTCAGCCTGCCCCTATGAAATAGTTTATATATAGTTATTTGCAAAACACACACATTTGAATCACAGTTCAAAAGCATATAACACAAATTCTATTTTTATAGTGATAAGGTGTCAAATATAGTAAATAATTGTAACTAAGCATGGCTAAGCAAAAAAGTAAAGTAATAGTACTAAAGCAGTCCTAGAGCTAATAATATGTGGAATGATAAATAGGTTGGGAATGTTGCTAGCATATTTTAAAACACTTGGCATGAAAATTATGGTTTTAACAAAACATGCACTTTAAAAGTTAGGATCAAAATTGGTCAAAGAGCGCGGCTTGCCTTGTGAGTCGAGATCCCATCTAAAATCTAGGTCCTCGTGCAGAACGGTCTTCATGAACTCAGCAACAACTCCAGTTGAACAAACGGCACGAAAAACGGGTGAGACTGAAAAGGATGACAAAACAACTACTAGAAAGAACTCTACGAACAGATACACGGAACAGACAAGAACCGACTCCAGGACACCACCTCTCGATCATGTCCCGAGGAAAAGACACAGACTGGGCTGAACGCGTGAGAATCGGGGTTCAGACACGGTAGACAGCACGTGTCTAAGGATCTGGTCACACGTTGGCTCGAACAGGAAAGAACTGAGGCACGGACATGGTCACAGCCATGTGACCACAAGCTGGGTCACAGTCGAACCGTGGACACGTGTCCAAAGGCTTGGACATGGTGCCTGCCACGTGACCCACGGGATGGTCACCGGCTGCATGACTAGAGAACGAACTGGGCACCACATGAGCTATGGATCGGCTTAACTAACAGAAAAGGAAACAAAAGGACAGAAGTGCTCACCAAAACTTGAGCCAAAGTTGAAGCAAAACCATAGGGATGATGACCGAAGGCAAAAGCGGTGCCGAAACTCAACATGACCGAACAATCTCAAACTTGGACTCGGTCACAGCTGACTTCGCTGATCTTGGCCTTGAGCTGAAACGATCCCACGGCTTGGTTCAACAAAGAGCCGACGGCGTCGAGGGCACGAAAAGCTCTCCAACGAAACGATCAATGAGCTAACCCCAGGAACGATGACGTGGACTGTTGAACCTGCACTCGAAGTGGTGGCTCAAAGCAAAACCGATCAAGGAAGAAGACGGAGAAGTCAGCACTCATAGATTGAAATGAAACAACGAGAAACAAACTGATCAGAGAGACAAAGATGCTCACCGAGACTTGAGAAAAAGTCGAAGAAAAACTGTGAAGATACGGTCGAGGTGAAGACAGCGTAGCTCAGATCCTGGGCACCCGAACACGAAGAGGGACGGTGATGACGAGGTGACAGATTCAGCCAGGAAGCGGCGGTGACAGCTGAATCCCTCCTAGCAGTGATGATTAGGCCAAAGCTTCACTCGATCCTAAGCTTTTGTATCACAACATGATTAAGACTCGCTCAACCAACAGAGAAGCACAGATCGGCGCCGAGAGAACTCACCGGGATGGTCAAAACACCAGAGAAACCAAAACCACGGCAACCTCCAAACTCCACAGAAGCCACGCTCACCACCTGGTACTAGGCATGGTCAGAGTGGCCAAGGGACAGACGAGAACGGCAAGTCGAAGGCTCACTAGAGAAACAAGGTAGCAGCGCGGACGGAAGGATGCGCGACGACGACGAACTCTTCACAGGCCCCACTTCCAGCGACTAAAACACATACAGGTTAGAACATCAGGCTCGAGAGAAGCTGACTTACAGAAAAACGAGGCAGAGACGGATTAGATGCTCACCATGGTCTTGAGTCAACAAGTCGAAGCAGGTTGTTGTCAGATTGGAGAGGAAATGACAGTGATAGAAGACTGCACACGATGGACAGACCAAGACGGTCTCCGGGCTGACACGCTCCTTGGTCCGATGATCCTGGGAAATTGCAGGGCTAAGAGATTGCTCACCACAGGTCGAAACGACGAATGAAGCGGGGCGCGCTCGATCTAATTGCTCTGGAGTAGCGGCGAAAAACAGAGGAACGCGAAAGGCTTCTGGTTCACAGCGACGATGGAAACTCGCGTTCTGCAACATAGCCGAAAGAAACCTGCTCACAACTTTGATACACTGCATCGACACTCCAGGCAGGTCTCAAAACCAAAGACGGCAACGAATGGAGCTCACCGAGGACTTGGTTTGCCGGGCAAAAGTAAGACGACGACGAGCTTGACGGCTCGGCGACGGGAATGTTCACCATAGACTTGCTCTGTAGATTAAAGGCAGCAAGTCGACGACTCGTTAGTTATTTGGTGGCGGCGGTGCTGGCCTTGCTGGCTTCGATGATCTGGGAGTGGTACGGGTCAGAGAGGTCGACGCGGACGGCGCAACGAACAGAGATGGACGACGAGCGGGGACAAAGCAGAACAGATCAACGCAGAGACGGATCGGGTCGGGGACACAGGGAGGACGTGGATGGCACACAGACGACGCACCAGAACAGGCGACAAATAGAGATGACGAGGTCGACGACGACCAGGACGCGTTACAGAGACGACGTTGACACAGGCACAGTCGAGGACGGCGAGCTGCCGCTGGCAGGGACGACGATGAGCAGCGACGGGGCCTTGCGGAGATGGCTCGGCGGAGACGGACCGGCAACAGGGCAGCGACGCGGCTCGATGAGGATGACGTGCTGTCGGAGACGGTCGACGACGAGGTCGAAGATGCCGTGGGGGTTGGCGACGTAGACAGACAAGCACAGAAAGAGATGGCGCCAGCGATGAGGCGCTGCAGGATGACGAGCGGACGGGCGCGGCCAAGCTAGGAGCAGAACGGCGCGGCCGAGAACGAGAGCGGGGCGGACAAGGATCGACGGAGTTGACGGAGGCAGACACGGCGACCAGGAGCGCGCGGTCGAGGACCCGTCGATGGGTCGCCGCAAGAGCACGACGCAGGGCGATGACACCACACTAGGCGCGAAGACCGGCACGACCGGGGATGGACGCAAGAGCACGACGCAGTACGAGCGGAGCGGCGCAGGGCGGCGGCGCGGGGGTGCACGTGCAAGCTACGGTGGCGAGGACGGTGCGCAGCGTGGTGGCCGGGGCGGGGCGACGCGGCTGCTGGAGCTCGTGAGGCAAGGGCGCGCGCAGGGGCTGGGGGAGCTGGGCAACGGGGCGTCCTGGAGCGGCGGCTAGGATTGGGAGGCCAAGGCGCGACTGGAGGTGGGGTGGCGGCTAGCTGGTGCCAGCTGGCAGCTAGCTGGAGCCAGGTGCGCTCGGTCGGAGGAGCACGTCTGCAGTGGCTAGGGTTCCAAGGGGTTGGCGGGGTAGGTGGGAGAGAAGCGAAGCCGTTGGATCGGAGGGGAAACGACGGACAGAATTGATCGGAGGAAAACAGGCCGGTTGGGCCACGAAA
The DNA here is from genome assembly GCA_001602295.1 of Zoysia matrella. Classification (NCBI taxonomy): domain Eukaryota; kingdom Viridiplantae; phylum Streptophyta; class Magnoliopsida; order Poales; family Poaceae; genus Zoysia; species Zoysia matrella. Next base: position 8,525 of record BCLG01001416.1, on the reverse strand, counting down.
ATTAGCGGGCTGTTACACAATGCCCAAGAGGACAACGAAGGCAAGAGTCGCTTGTGTCCTCCTCGCCATTGGTAGCAGGGAAGGTGTTGTGCTCATGGAACCCAGAGCATCAGGTTCCATGCATGTGAATTTATAGGAGAGGTTGAAGCAGTGCAGAGAAAGTTCGCCGCTGCTGTTCAATTTGGACTTTTGGGGGCAGTAGTAGTACGGAAGCTCTGGTCATCGAGCACATGCTACTCTCCCACACTAATTATGACGGTATGAAGCCAAGAAAGTAGTCGGAGCCTCCAGTATTTTTGAGGCACTTGCGCTCCGTGGCTCTGGCTCAAGTTGAAAGGGCAAGACAGCAGGAGAAATATGTAAGACCGCCTACTACAGTTGTATTTATTAGGAGAGACTTAAAAAAACAGAAAAATATCTTCTACGCTAAACAGAAAAGGTTGTCGCTTCTAACTCACTCTTGAGTAATTCAAGACATAAACGAGCTACTCCCTATGGTTCTATAATTCTTAATGGTTTAGACAAGATCTGGATCAAACATTGAAAATATAAATTACAAACAACTTTAAAATTATTAAGTTTAAAAATGTGAAAATTATATAAATAGAGCTTAAAAATTTCTTTTATAAAAACTTTTCTATAATTTTAAATAAAATTATAGAAAAATTAGAAGTCTAAGTTGCATTTTAAACACCGTGTCGTTGTCTAAAACATCATGAATTATGAAACCGGCAGCGTAGTATTTTCTATCTTCGTGAAAAAAGAACCGTCACTCTCCGCACATGCGACGTATCTGGTCGTTAATTTATTTGATGTTGAGTGGCTTAAATCATCCACAATGGTTAAATAGGACCAGTAGCAAGGGTTGTTCATGCCGACCCACCATTGTGGAGCTGGTATTAAGGTCGCCAACAACAAATGCCGGTAGCAAGCTTGCTACCGGGTAGTAAAGATAAAGAGAGTAAGTTGTGGAGCCCAACTTATCACTCCATATTGTGCAAATCAAAAGAGGAATTGATGGTTAACATCTAAAATTGAAGTCGATATTGTACATTGCTGTTACTTTTATGGCAGGGAAATACCCTGTACGGATAAGTGATAATATCGAAATACATGCACGAAATGGAAACTATCCGTACACATGCATGGAACATGGACACATGGTACTATACGCAGCATGTGCAGTCTTTGCAAATTGGAGCCACACGCGACGTAGCTGTGGTCCGGCAGACTGACTCGATGATAGGGATAGCGGCAGAGGCCATCCTAGACAAATCCAAGTTAGAGTTCCATGTTTCCCGCGCCGGCACTTCTGTGAGCACACGATGACTCTTATGGGTGAGAGAATATTATCAACTCAGTTACATTGGATATTATAAACTCAGTGACACTATTAATTTACTGCAATGTATTTTCTTTTTCTTTTTCGTGCAGCATGTTGCGAAACAGAAGCAAATAATTAAAGCATGACAACACGCAAATGACTATGGTGAAAAATGGATATGGTTGGGATGAATACATGAGAGGCAGATGAGAAAAAAATCTACAAATTAATTCCTCAGGGGAGGGGGACAATTGCTAAATGTACACTACTCAGAATCAACAAATTCCCCTAGGAAAAGTTTTTATTCCTTAGGTTTTTTTATTTACGCTCGGGAAAAAAAATTCTCTAGAGCAAACGTTGAAATAGTAGGGAAAAGTTCAATTTCCTAGAATTTTGCTTTGGTTTCTAGGGAACTTCAAAATTTCCCTAGGACCTCCCGCTTTGTTAGGGAAGCAATGTACCGGCAGGACATTTTAAAATCTTTCAAAACTTTTCTCTCTCCTCCATCCCTTTATCTTTCCCTGTACGCATCTCTTCTCTCACACGGATCCTCCTCACATGGCAAGCGGCACAGTGCCCGGCGCTAGAGGCGGGCGGCACCTAGTTCAGTGGCCACGGTGGGAGGGCGGCGGGGGGCGACGCACGGCCTCAACAGGGGGCGGCGCAGGCGGCCTCTTCAGCGTGTGAGCGGTTCAGCGCACCTCGACGGCATACGGCGCAGGCGGCCCAGGGGCCACGACGGCGTGTGGCACACGGGCACGAGCAGTGGCAGGAAGTGACAGCAAGCCACGGCGGCTAGCGCGGGACAGCCAGCCTGCTTGTAAGGCTTTAAGTTTCTTTCTTTTTAACGGAGCCCACAAGATTTACCTAGGAACTGCATTCTTAGGGAAAGAAATTCTCATCAACCTTTTCTCTAAAAATCATTTTCTAAGGTATTTTGTAGAGAAATATATTCTCTAGAGTTTTGCAGCATTTCCCTAGGATTTTCATACTTAGGAAAACATGTTAGATTCTAAGTAGTGTTCGTAAGTCGTGACTCCCAAAGTATCGTATTGAAGTTCTATTTATAGTATATATCAAAATAAATCATGGAGCACTAACAAACATTTCAGTAAGCATATCAAAATAAAAATAAACAGGCATGTGCATTTCAAAGTTTTGCTCTTCTATGCTTCATTTTCTTGAAATCATTAATTCGTAATTGTAGTTCCGTGTAACTTTTCCTTCTATATATGAACCAACAAACTAAAACTATTGATTAGGTATTGATCTTCCATCTTGTAGTGCAATGTTGTTTTTGTATGATCTTAAGCTAGAAAAAGCATATTCAGCACTAGCTGTTTAAACTGGGAGAGTAACAAGGATAGACAAAGATATGCTACTTGCTACAGTTGCAATATTTTCCAAATCTTCACTGCTAGAAGCATCGGCAACAAAATGGTTCAGTTGTTGTTCTAATCCAATTCTTTCTTGTTGACTGAAATCTGCTGATACTACTTCTCAACCATTTTGCATATCTCCTTAGCATTGAAAGTGAAAATCTATTTTTTGGATAATTGCATTTCACTGATAGAAAGAGGATCCATCACCTTCTCACTGAACTTGAGATTCAATTCTGTCAACCAAGTGTCAATTGTTGCCCGGATATCTCCACTCGAAAGTACAACTTTCTGGTAAAGTGATATGGCTACCGACGAGCATGACTGCCACGTAGAATTATATGTCTTCCATGTCTATAACAACGATGTCATAATTCAAACTGAACTCAAATCTTAGTAAAAAAATAATTTCACCCATCATCAGATCTCATTCGCTCAAGAAGCACTTTTGTGGATCACATAAGACAGACAACAATTAAGATGTCTTGCATTTTCTTTTGCAATGCTTGACCAAGCTCCTGGGTGGTCTCCATTATATCTCTAATAATACATAATACACAAAATAAACAAAGACTTAAAATAGTATAAATGCCTCAATGAAGTGTCACCATCAACACAGTTGGCACCTGCCGTTGCATCACCAGCTATATTTTGTAGAATTGAATTAAGATTGTACATATCCAAATATGTACTTGCACGAAGATATATCATTTGTACATACGACAAAATAGGATCTAATTGTATGTTCATATAATGATTCTATTCCCGATGTTGAGTAACACATTAAACATTTAAAAACGAGCATAAACTCAAGTAGTAAAAAAAAATCACAAAAGTGATTCAAGACCTGTATCTTAGAGAAAATTTCATGAAAAATCTCGTGGCATAACTTCAGGCATGGCTCCGTGATGACATTCCTTTATTTATGCTTATTTTACCCGTATGGTCCAAAGAACTACGTGACAATATGGTCCATCATAAACAAACTTTATTTATAATGTGACTGCTACAAGTGAAATTTCACATCACATAATACATAGAACATTCATATAAATAAACACCCGCTTTTTAGAACATATCGAGCTGTGCTCTTTGGGACTCCACTAAAACTATTATTTATTATATCAAAATCCCCGAGTTGAAGGTTTCTTGAACTGATACCTTAGTTACCACCAACACCTCCTCCTGCACCATTTCCATAGCCTCCACCCCAACCAGACCCATGTCCAGAGCCATAGCCATTTCCATTTCCACTTCCACCACCTTGTCCCCCAGCGCCGCCACCTCCACTACCTTTCCTAAAACCTACTGTGTCAGCTGCACCATGTTTCCCAAAACCTCCTGTGTCAAGTCCACCACCTTGACCAAATCTAGAACCATAACCAAACCCACCACCTCCACTGTATCGTCTATCTCCGCCACCTTGCCCTCCTCCTCCTCCACCGCCACCACCTTTCTCATAACCTCTAGGGTCACCTCCGTTACCTTGACCATATCCAGAGCCATAACCTGATCCACCGCCGCTACCATGTCCTCCGTCTCCACCACCATGTCCGCCACCGCCACCGCCACCACCACCTTTCCCGTAACCGCCATTAGACGCTCCAGCACCTCCACCTCCACCGTACCCAGAACCATACCCAGATCCCTCTCCTAGCCCACCTTGTCCACTACCTCCACCACCTCCTCCCCCTAGACCGTAACCTCCAGCAGAGGTGCCTCCACCACCTCCTTGACCGTAACCTGATCCGTAACCCGATCCTGCATCTCCAACTCTTCCATGACTACCACCCCAGTTGCAACCACCACACAGTTCTTCCTTCGCCGTTTGCCTCACCACTCTTACCGCACTACATAGCCCAATGCCCAAGAGGACAACAAAGGCAAGAATCGCTTGTGTCCTCACCATTTCTAGTTGGGAAGGTGGTGCTGTGCTCATGGAACCCGAAGCATCAGGTTGCATGCTTATTTATAGGAGAGCTTGAAGTGGCGCATAGCAAGTTTGCCACTGCTGCTTGGGACTAGGAAACCAAAGGCCAAAAGGGGCAGTACTGGTATGGTAAACCTCTTGTCAGGGAGCACACGCTAGTCTTCCGCACTGATTCTGACGGCATGAAGCCAAGAAACGAGTCAGCGCCCCCAGTATTTTGAGGCACTTCGATCTGTGTGGCTCTGCCTCACGCTGAAGGGATAGGAGAATACTTAGATTTTCCTTCCGTCCCAAAAATAATTGTTTTTACTGCTGATAAACAGAAGTATATTTAAATTCAAAAACTTGAAATAGCATGCTAATCATAACCAAAACATTTTTCGGGGAGGAGAAGTGTAATGGGATTATGGTTACGGAGTGACAACATGTATGTTTTTTATATGGCCTTCCAATAATTTCTGAACTAATTTACTATTTTTGTAGTTTAAATGAATTTATGATTGTTTATTGAAAGTGATTTCAATTCGAGCTCCATGTGTTCCATTTTTCTGATATCTTATAAGTACGAAGGTCAAAAAAATCATGGGACGATTTCTTTTTATTCACTCTATGATGAATTTCATAAACAATCATATATGTGGCCTCTCTATGACAGTTTTTATAAACGTCACCCAAATTCCATCATAAATTAATGGATTTTTCAGTGTTATAGATTTAGTCAAATTTAAACTTTTTTTAAAACTTTTGACCACTAATAATAAAGAACTTTTAATGTTTTATCATATACAAATTATGTTACTAAATTTATGATGAAATTTTTTTATAATGTGTAACTACTCTCTCTGTTTTTAAATTATTGACATCGTTGACTTTTAACATCAACTTTTATCATTCATCTAATTCAAAAAAATTTGTTCAAATATAAATTTTTTGTTATTATTTACTTTTATCATTTGTGCTACTTAAAATATGACTAATAATTTTATATATTGGAATAAATTTTTTGAATAAGATAAATGGTCAAAGTTGATGTTAGAAGTCAACAATGTCAATAATTTAAATAAAGGTAGTATTTATATTAGAAATTGCTTAAATTTCTAGATATCATTAGTCAAAGTTAAAAGAAATTAGCTGAGTATAGCTAGGAATGTTTATATTTTGGGATGGATGCACGGCAGCCTTGAGATTTCGGTGGCCTGGGGTGAAACTAAAATAGAGGGCCCCTTAATATGCCATAGATCTTTCTAAATATAATAACTTTATATTCTTTAAAAAGATAGATACTTCCTCTGTTCCAAAATAAGTAACATTTTTTAACTTTTTAAATTCAACATTTGACCATTTTCTTATTAAAAAATTATGAAAATATAAAAATAATTAAGTCATGCTTAAGTGTTTCTAATAATAAATCATTTCGTAATAAAATAAATAATATTTTCATATTTTTTGAATAAGATAATAATCAAAGATAGATGTTTAAAAAATCTAAAAAAACACTTATTTTGAGACGGATGGAGTAATAATTTGGCCACAGCATAAATGATGATACATTGAAAGTTAACAAAACTATAGCGCACAAAAACTAAGAAAATCACTTTATAAAAGTCATTTCAAACATTTTGATAATACAAATCCTATCATCCATTTGGCCAAATCTAATTGTGAACTCCAAAATACTCCTATGTTTTGTTAGGCTGATTTTGTTTTTACGGTGGAGAGGGCCGGGTGACGAGAACTGAAGTGGCTGCGTTAGGGGGAGCGGATGATGGACTTCTGTAAATAAATTACAAATTGCAAGCCGCATGTGCTTTACTTTTATTGCAACCAGATGGGGGCCCTTCGTTTGCGGGGGCCCAGGGCGGTCGCCCCGCCCGCACTGGCTCAGGGCCGGGCCTGGATGAATGTAGTATGCATAAACAAAAAAGATTGTCGCTTCTAACCCAGTCTCGAGTAATCCAAGACAACCGAGCTGTTTTCTTTTTTTGTGAAAGAAGAATTGTCACACTCGGCACATGCAACAACAACAACAGAGGTTGTTAACTTATACTCCCTCCGTCTCAAAATAAGTAATATTTTTTACTTTTTTAAAATAACCATTTGATCACTCGTTTTGTTCAAATTTTTTTTGAAAGTATAAAAATAAACAAGTTAAGAGTACTTCTAATAATAAAACATTCATAATAAAATAAATATTATTTTTACAATTTTTTAATAAAACAAATAATCAAAAATAAATGTTTAAAAATTTTAAAAGACACTTATTTTGAGACGGATGAAGTATTTGACATTAAACGGTTTATGGCGAAAAATGCTCTGTACTGATAAGTGATAATATCGAAAGACGTGCACGAAATGGAACTATCCGTACACATGCATGGAACATGGTACGCATCGTGTATCGCTGCAAGTCGGAGCTAAATAACATATCTGTGGACAGGCAGACCGTCCAGAAAACATTACTCACTCCGTTCTAGAAAAAAATTTCAACTTGGATTATGATCTAATTTTGACCAATAATTTCTATATATTGATTTAGTTAACTTTAAGAATAGGAGACGTACTTTTAAATCCATAGAAAAAATATTTTCATCATATATTTTTATATTATTAAAGCTGATTCATTTTATAGAATTTATAAGTCAAAATTAGTTGGTATGAAACCTGAACGTAAAATTTTTTGGGATGGAGGGATTACTTGAAAGTAAATGGAACACAATCTTTCAAATATTGATATTACACAACCGTTCTTCTGAACTGGATAAATTCTGGGTTTAAAAATGGGTTGAATACGCAAGATAGACAATGCAAGTACCATTTGTATGCTTGTCGTGTTATATTCATTAGCAAAAATTCACGGCTTAGTCAATCGAATGCTAATGCCATGAGGAAATCATATCTTAAGCCCTCTCAAAGCCAAGGTCGCCTAGGCCATTAGCAGTTTCAAAATAATTCTGTTGTAAATCTTTGAACCTATCAGGGACTCAGGATATAATTTGTGAAAAAACATACAAGTAACATTATTTTTGGATTATCTAATCAACTGAAAGTTGCATTTGACTATGATATCGAGGTGAACCCATGCTGACTTGCGGCCTGCGTCAGACTATCCGTCAGTGATAGATGCAGCTCCATCTTTCCTTTACAAGGTTGTCGATGGTGAAGCCTGAAAACTTAACAAAGTTAAATGACAGAGAGCCACCCGTTAATGGTGCTTGCCCAAACCAAATATGAAGGAAAATACAAGAGGAACGACATGGGTGGCGAGAAGACGCTTGGCAGCACGCTACAGGAACAGAGAAGCAGGAGCATCCAAAAGATTAATATTTGAATGGAATGCAATTTATGAAGGAAATTAAATTGTACACTAATGCCATAATTATTTTGCTGCATGGGTATATCCAAGATGCAAATGGGTATCCAATGGTAGCGGAGGCTCAACGTCATAGTTTATTCGTGTGATGAAGTTGTGATGGTGGATTGAATTTTTAGTTTATTTCAGAGAGTTTTGGGTTTGAGCCATGACCCAAAATTTAATTAGAAAACGTATGTCCCTACATATGACTAGTATTGTTCCAAATAATAAAGTTTTTTTAATATAATAGCATCTACAACAAAAAACAGAAACATTTTTTTCCTAGAAAAATGAATATATAGTACAATAATGAATGTTTTGATGATGGATGGAAAGGCACATATCCGATTGCAAATATATAAAACCGAACTTAACTTGCAAGCATGAAAAGCGATCACATTTTGGTGATGGCAAGCCCTCATATATATATATATATATATATATATATATATATATAATAGCTTATTCTTTGCTCGGACTCAATTAACCAGCTAACGACCAAGCCAACTGACCAAAACCGACCAGCGCGCCCCCGCGCCT
>BCLG01001415.1:72256-111889 GCA_001602295.1 Zoysia matrella | reverse complement strand
GGTACGTCCAGCTGCCGGTGGGCATCGCCGGGCCCCTCCTGCTCGACGGGCAGAGGTTCTACGTGCCCATGGCGACCACCGAGGGGTGCCTCGTCGCCAGCACCAACCGCGGCTGCAAGGCCATCGCCGAGTCCGGCGGCGCCACTAGCGTCGTGCTCAGGGACGGGATGACGCGCGCGCCTGTCGCTCGCCTCCCCTCCGTGCGGCGGGCCGCCGAGCTCAAGGCCTTCCTTGAGGAACCTGCCAACTTCGATACGATCTCCATGGTCTTCAATAGGTGAGTTACGGAACTTAATTTTCTTCGCATGAGTGATAGCTACATGTTGTCCACAACTGCTTGTGTGTATGTACTCCTACCTGCCTTCTCAATTATGAGTTAGCCTGGAATGCGACACATGACACTGGATGAACACGCCACTTTTTATTCGACGCTAAGTACGTCTCTTTGGTCAAAAGACACCCGTCTTAATCAAAAACAGTATTCGATTTATCTCTTAGCTACTTTATTAGTAGGATCTTGAAGCTCTTACTGTATTATGTAAGGATAATGCGAGTGTGATCTGAAAATTAAATTGTTCAGTAACTGTCGAATATGTCCAGGTCAAGTAGGTTTGCGAGGCTGCAGGGGGTGCAGTGTGCGATGGCCGGAAGGAATCTGTACATGAGATTCAGCTGCAGCACTGGGGATGCCATGGGGATGAACATGGTCTCAAAGGGAGTGCAAAATGTGCTGGATTTCCTTCAGGATGACTTCCCTGATATGGATGTCATTAGCATATCAGGTTAGTACCTACTGTACTTGGTCTTTGCTTGGAAAAAATACTTGAATTACTACACCTGAGTCACCTATAATGGCTGTTTGGTCACAACAAAATAAGAAACTACTTTCACTATTCTTTCAAACGCTATCACTTTTGAAATCAGACTGTATCATGAATCTTCTAGTAGCATTAGCATGAAATGCCTTTCCCGTATTGAATCATTGGAAGCTTGAGGACAGCATGATGCTGAACTTGGGCTTGTTTAATCCAATAATTCCTTTTAAACTTGGATAGTCAGTGAACCAACTTGGTATGACATCAGGTACACATTCATTGCCATATTCCTCGTTACTTTGCATCATGGTGTTAGGCGTGACAGAAAAGGGCTTTGGAAATTATTTTTTTCTAGTACAAAGATTTTGTCTTTGATGTGCTTGACCTGATAGGAACAACGTAGTATATACCTCTGCTGAATTAAATTAATATTTGCTCCTAGTAGTTGAAACTACCGTTTTTTGAACATCATGCATACCACTAGTAGAGTTTTCAAGATAAAGCACAACAGAGTTTCTAGAAAGATCACAAGAATGATTATTTATATATGCATCAGCAATTTTTTTATGTCAAACAACTCCAATAAATTGTGAATACAAAATTCTTTTATTTCACAAATTATATTTTCCCAAATTAAAAGTATGTTTCGCTTGTGAAATCAGGTAACTTTTGTTCTGATAAGAAGCCAGCTGCTGTCAATTGGATTGAAGGACGTGGAAAGTCTGTGGTTTGTGAAGCAATAATCAAGGAGGAAGTTGTCAAAAAAGTTTTAAAAACCAATGTGCAAGCACTAGTTGAACTGAACACAATCAAGAATCTGGCTGGCTCGGCTATTGCTGGAGCTCTTGGGGGTTTTAACGCTCATGCAAGCAACATTGTAACGGCCATCTTCATCGCAACCGGTCAGGATCCAGCACAGAATGTTGAAACTTCTCATTGCATTACTATGTTGGAACCTGTAAATGATGGAAAAGACCTTCACATCTCTGTCACTATGCCATCTATAGAGGTATGCAAAAATGCCTAGTTTATATTATGTATTCAATTGCTAAGTATTTTCAAGCTACGGGTGCAAAGTGGTCGGCCCCTTACCTAGACCCTGCACAAAGGGAGCTACGTGCACCAAACTGCCCTTTTTTTTATTCAAATGCTAAGTGTTTCCAGGCTCTGCGGTGATGACGCACTTTGTTAACAATATGCAATATGTTAGGCCCCACTTTGATTTTTTTTTTCAATGAGCCAACAAATGCTCTGCACCTATCTTATGATCCTAATGTGTTATTACTTAACTTGCACATCCTTCTCCATTAACTATCAACCTTTCAAATGTATCTAGCATTTGCATCTAGTAAGTTCATTTTCTCGTTAAAGTGGTGGTATTACCAATGCTGATATGCTGCAAACTATAATTTATGTGCCGGCTTAGCAGCCTTTGTCATCTAAGTATACTGATGTTAAGATGAGAACATTATCTTTCTGATGGCATATGCCAATGCGGAGCTGCCAATGATCGACATGCTCTGATTATTTCTGAAATGCAGGTGGGCACAGTTGGGGGAGGTACTCAGCTGGCTTCACAGGCTGCATGCCTTGACCTGCTCGGCGTGAAAGGCGCGAACAGGGAATCCCCGGGATCAAAGGCAAGGCTCCTGGCCACCGTGGTGGCCGGTGGGGTCCTCGCCGGGGAGCTATCCCTCTTGTCCGCTCTTGCCGCCGGCCAGCTGGTGAAGAGCCACATGAAATACAATAGGTCCAGCAAAGATATGTCCAAGGCCGCATCGTAATCCGAGATTTGGGTGATCAGTGCCGAGGAAACGGACAGATCCAGGAAGTAAAATACAGTCAAATAATTCAGTGCCCTGTTGAACTGTACCGGCGATGGAGGATGGCTAAGGCGGAGCCGTGGTGGACTACAGAACCGATCAAGGACATCAAGCGCATTGTAAAAGCGTTTGTGTGTGAAATCGTTCAAGACGCAAAAGACTGCAAAAAAGGAGCAAGTCCTTGTCCAGAATTTGACCTATTTATTTCTTGATGCCGGCCGGTCCTGCACAAGTCACCAAACCTGTCGTCCTCTGTGCACTGACGCCGGAGATGCAAGCTAATGCTAACCTTTAGAATTCTGTTGTTGTGTTCATAAAGCTTTGATTATCTTGGTGCAGAACGTGTTGTTGCAGGTCGTGAGTTCTCTCTCCTTGATTCAGGAAGCAACTTGTGAACAACAAACTTTCTTTTAATTTCCTAGCACACTGTAGCTATTTTTTCGTCACTTTGTTCCTCGTAGTGATGTGTGGCCCTCCAGAGCACCATGCCAGCCTGACACCCTTGCATCAGCGCCAGCGCGCCAAAATCTCTGATTCTGGCACCTCTCCCTGATTCTGTATCGATGGCTTGGTCATCAGTCAGATCAGAAATGAATCCATCGATGGCTCAAGCCACCTCCCATGCTTTTGCCTGTCCCGGGCAGGTTGGTTGGGGGCTGGGGGTGGATGGAGATGAGCAACGTGTGTTAGGTTGATCTTGTTCAGTTGGTTAAGCGGTCAGAATTGATTTTGTTTTTAAGTTGGTCTAACGGTCAATTAAATCGTGTTTTGATTGAGGGCGTTCAGTCTTGTGGCGGGTGGACTCTCGTCGCACAGTATCATATAAAAAAAAGATGAAAAAATCAGGACACATATCACGGTCGTCGTTCGAATCTTATTTTACATTTTAAATTTTAAGTCCGATTTTTAAAGGTGCGCTATCAGCGACGGGATTCTCTGTCATCGCTGTCACACCTTCGATCTCGACCTGGATTGAAGCCTCTCTTCTCTTCTCTGACCATCGCCGTTCGAGCGCGGATTTCAACAGATCAGGAGAGAGATAGCGAAGTCTTATTCAACGTCGATCGAACTGAACGCTGAAGGTAAAGACTCACCGAAAACACCTCTTTTTGAACTGCTCATCGAACCCAGAAAAACCCCAAAAAGACTCGACAACGTGGAGTCTGGAGAACAGGAGAAGCGGAGAGATCAAACTCTTGTGCCGCTGCTGAGTGCCGACTGCGACGCATAATGCAAGCCTGTGTTTCAGGCACCTGTTCATCTTGTTGGCTCCACTGATCATTCTGAACCGACGCTGGTGCAGGGCATAGTGCATCATTATCAGCTTGCTTTGGCTGTTTAAACTAATCGAAGATTCCCTGCGCGGGGAACGAGCGGGCATGTGACTCCACGTTCCGCAGATTGGATCCTGCATGGCACACATGGCCTGCGAGTTGGGACGCCGCGTAGCCCCTCGCATGCAGCCCACTTGTACGCAGCGCCAGGCCCCGATATAGCTCTCGACGGTAATGCTACGTCGTTCATTCAACAGATGCTCGAGGACGAAGCTAGGGGGTTCGTCGACCCAGAGGCATGGTTGCTTCCATGAACTTGAGCCATACATTTGCATTTGATGAGAGCTGTTTCTGGAAAAAAAAAAAAGGAAAACAGATGACCAATGGGCCACAGGTACCCACTCATCTGGGCCACTTAAGTGGGCTCAGAGATAGGTCCGCGAGAGACGTGCGTGGGCCCGGACAGCCCATCTGACGACTTGTCGCAGGCTCGCAGCTTCTTACCCCCCAGATTTCTTTCTTGCGCATCAATACAAGACACCAAGGCGTCAAATAAAAAATAAAAAAAAAGACACGAAGGCGAGAGGGCGGTCGTGCTAGTCGAGGACGCGGGTCGGTCGGTCGGTCGGTCGGTCGCGCAGTTGAGAAGGAGCGGAGGGAGAGGCGACCGGGGAGGGACGGGGAGATGGGGCCGGCGAGGGGGTGGAGCCGGGCGTTGGGGAACACGCGGTCGTTCGTGGGCAACGCGCTGGGCGGCGTCCGCGGGTGGAGCAGCCTTGCCTCCTGGGTCGTCGCCGGATCCCTCGCTTACTACCTCTGGGTCAAGCCCGCGCGCGAGCTACAGAAGGAGCAGGAGGTGAGCACCCGGTTTCCGCCTCATCCCGCCCTTTTTGTGCTTCGTATTGCGGCACTAGTTGGGGTTCCAGTTCGGTCAGTTTGGAGTGCGGAGAAATGGCCCTTTGATCACTGATGGCTATGGTGGATGCTCTTATCCGTGATCTATCCGTTTCCACTTTGTTACTCCCTAGCAGTGATTGAATTTAGTAGTTCTTCTCGTGGAACCACGTTGTAAGCTGTATTTGCTTGTCAGATTATAGAATTAGCGATGTGCATGTCGACAATTACAATTGTCTACAAGTATGATTGTATAGTTGGGGCAACTACATGTCCGCTTGAAAAAATTACGCGTAAATGAGCAGTACCTCGTTGGGGTAAATAATGATGTTTCTCTTGTACATGCTTAGCTGCATAAATGTAAAGATTGAGTGATCTTCTATGAATTATCCACTAGCCCAATCTGTACTGTTTTCAAGTGTGAATAATCAAAAGTGTTTTATCAAAAGTTCATTGTCTATTTGTCTACCGTACCTTGTTGGCCATGAACCATACAGGCACTATTTGCCATGTCTAAGCTTGTTAACAACGATATAATGTTTAACTGCAGATGACACCAGAATACTTCAAATTCAAAGTACTGCACTGTTACCACCGTTTTTGTTGCTCACTTTTACTATCCTTTGAGACAGTAATTTAGTTGAATCTGGCTAATATTGCTCCATCCAGTTAACAAGATATACTGTTCATTTGCCAGGAACGAGCAGCTTTGGCTGCTGCCTCAGATCCTTATCGATATGTTGAGAAACGGAAACCAATTCCTGATCCCCAGGTAACCTCATCCTTCCTGTTAGATGTCAGACACAAGGCAGGTTTTTCCTCTACGATAATTTGCTAATGATGCATCTGGTAACTAGGATACTGGCTTAATTTATGGGAAGAAGAAGGATCCTACGAGATCTGATGACTGATAGTTCTGAATACAACTTGTACCAAAGTGTGCCATCCTTTGGCAACAATACAAGGAGGAATTTTTCTTGGACCTTGCTGGCCGCAACTGTCTCTGTTTTTCAACTTGCTAGGCTGCTAGCAGCTACCAAGTTAAACGTTGAGTTTTGCGGTTTAATTTCTGGGCATCAGGAAGTAGCTGCTCAGGATTGTGTATCATATTTGCTCAGACCATGAGAAGTGTAAATGTTTTTGGAATAGAAAATCGTTGCTACACTTTTGCTACACTTGGCCTGTTTGTCTGTTTGTGTGTTGATGCACACCACAATCTGTAGTCATTCTTTTGTTCTTCCATATGCTAACTACTCCTGTACATGGGGAAAATGGGGAGTATTTTCAGCATTTTGAGAATAATTCACTGACACCATTCCGTGGCTATATCTTGTGCTGATGGACACTGTTGCTTCTTATTCGTTTGTTCCTTTAAGATAAGGTTTCACCCTTGATTTCTCTGAGCTACAACTTTCTGACAGTCGTTTCTTGGTTGCAGCTGCTGTTTATACTACCACCGAGGTGCGGCTCTTTTGCTGTTCTATTCATCAGACCATGAACCGGATGACTCGCCGATCTTAGTGAACAAAACTTTCTGGATTGAGATACCATAGAAAACCTGGAAACAGACTGGAATCGCGTCGCAGATTTCCATGCTCGCCGCTACTCCAGTACTATTTTGCTTCGGTTCAGTACATGTGCTTGGTCCCTTTCAGTGGAATCAGCGGGAACAACAGGATAATCAGCGGGAACAACAGGATTTACAGGTGCAGAACTGCTACACAGAGGACGCGTACGCAACACCAGCGTCCACTTGTTTGTTGGGAGCCTGAACCCAGTTGCCGAGAGGAATAAAAAATGACGGGCCCAGCCCATGCGGGGGCTCCGCCCCGCTCTCACTGCCAGGGGGGCCCTGCAAATGTACAGCGCAGCGCGGGGAAGCCCTGGCCGATCCGGCGGCGGGGGAGGCCCCCGCACGAGCGGGGCACGGCAGAAAATCCGAAGTTAGTTGCCGAGCCCTCAATTTCGCCATGACGAGGGGACCCGTGCGCACGCGGCCGTGCCACGCCACCTCTTTTCATCGCGGCCGCTCGCTTCCGCCGCCGTGTCAGCTCCCCTACTCGCTTGACGCTTCCCGCGAGCCCAAACCAAATTGAAACAGCCGAGCGGGCACGGGTGGAGCCGTGGAGGAGGAAAAAGTGAAGGCAGCCGCCCCAGCCAGCAAATCTCGGACGCGTGAACCCGGGCTGGGCCATCCCCTTGTGCCATTATAGCAGCGTGAAAAAGGCGAAGAAATCCAAACCATGGCGTCGAATCCGTCTCATGCCATGTCACAGCCCAACGGCGCCGCCACCGCAGACGGCGCGGCGGATCCGTCCCCACCCCCACCCGCGCCCCCTCGGCCGGCGCCGGTCGAGTGGCCCGAGGACGGCCGGCTGACGCGGGACTGGGTAGCGGAGCTGACCACCACGCTGGACTGGTGCTCGCGGCACCTCCCCGCGGACCAGCTCCCGATCGTGCTCCCGGCGCCGGTCGTGCAGCGGCTGGTCATCACCGCCGCCTCGGGCCTCCACCAGGAGCCCAACCTCGTCCGCGTCGACCCGCGGCCTGGCCAGGCCGTCGTCGTGGTCGGGGACGTCCACGGCCAGCTCCACGACGTCATCTTCCTGCTCCGCGACGCGGGGTTCCCCTCCGAGGAGCGGCTCTTCGTCTTCAACGGGGATTATGTGGATCGCGGAGCCTGGGGGCTCGAGACCTTCCTCCTCCTCCTCGCTTGGAAGGTGAATTTCGCAGATTCATCATCTCGTTTTGAACTTCCTGTCCCTGCAAATTACAATCCATTCCCTCCAATTTTGTTTGATTTCCCCTGAACTGATGGCCATCCGTGTTTTTTCCCCGTCATTTTGTTGGATCCGCTGAGTTTATGGCCACAGTATGGAGTAGAAACTAGAAAGGCATTGTGATAGGTAATGCGAGTAAATGAGTTGTGATCCATGAACAACTGAAGTTTTGTCGATGCTGCTATTGTTTGAGGCATGCTATGCAAGAGATGACCGGTTGTACGAGTAAATGAGTTATGACCTATGAACAACGGTAGTGTTGTAGTCTCATATCATGTCGCCTATTGTTTGAGTCATGTTAAGCAAGAGATGGCCAGTTGTGCTCCCTGCCCAATCATGATGGCATTGGCATTGAATTCTGGCGGTCAGTAAATTTTACCATCCATGCATGTCCTGTTTCCTCAACATCCAATACCCTAAAAATAAAAGGGCAGCCGGAAAACGTAGCTCCTGCTTGCGTAGGGTATGGGGAGGGCTGTTTCCAGGACTCAAACTTGTGACCTCAAGGTCATAGCAAACAATTTTACCGTTACGCTAGGGCTCTCCTTTATCCAGTACCCTAAATATATAAAAAAAGGATTAATTTGATACATGCCATTACAATTTTGTAAAATTTGAAATATGCCATTCGGGTCCACATGTCATTCACTTGCAGGGTCCCATCTGTCATTGACATATCAATGGCATATTTCAAAGTTTGCAAAATTGTAATGGCATGTATCAAATTCACCCAAAAAAAAAAAGGCAGCTTGGCACACGTTGAAAACAGCACGGGTTCAACACCCTAAATACCAGCCCTTTAGAGCATCTTCAACAGTTCCCTCAAAAAATCATCCCAAAAAGCACCTTTAGGGGCCGGCCAAAAAAATTTCGGAGTTCATTTTAGTCACCTCCTCCAACAGCTCCCCTAAATTTAGTTTAAATTTGAGCCAAGTGAACAAACGGTCCCACGGTTAGTTGCACGAAAGATAGGATTGGGGATCCCGAAAAGTTCCCCAGATCTACCTCCGAATAGGGGATTTCTAGGGACCGTTGAAAGTAGGGAGGTGTTTAAGGTAGCTGTTGGAGTATCATTTTTATACTTTTTTCTTATAATTTGATTTAGAAGCAGTTAAAGGGGAGCTTTTGGAGATGCTCTTAATATCCTATTTGGAGCTTTGGCTTCCAGTTCACACACACTAGGGCTGTTGCTTGTACTCATTTAGCATTCATAAATTCATATGTTCCATTGAATGGTTAGCCAATGTGCAATATTTGCTTCTTATCATTATTGTATCGTATTTCCCTCAGGTGTTACTTCCAAATTGTGTTTTTCTTCTCCGTGGAAATCACGAATCCAAGTATTGCACATCAGTATATGGTTTCGAAAAGGAGGTAATGACTAAATACAAAGATCAAGGCCCTCCTGTTTATCGGAAATTTCTGAGATGTTTCGAGGATCTTCCCTTAGCAACTATAATAGCAGGATGCGTATACACTGCTCATGGAGGGATTTTCCGTGGAACAACTGTATTACCAGCAAAAAAAGCAAAAAAGGGGAAGAAAGGTCGTAAATACAAGGCAGACTCCACTGTTGATCCGACTTCTATAAAGCTTGGATCCCTAGATGAGTTATTGAAAGCAAGGAGAACTGTTCTGGACCCTCCTTGGCAGGGTCAAAATTTGATCCCTGGAGATGTTCTTTGGTCTGACCCTTCTTTGGAATTGGGTCTTTCCCCAAATGTAGAAAGAGGCATTGGACTTCTATGGGGTCCAGATATTACCCAGCAATTTCTGCGTACAAACAATTTAAAGGTTCGTTTCTTGGAGGCATCAGACTTATTTGGAGTTCCTTATCTCTTTATTACTCTATTATCAGAATGTCTTCATATTTTCATACTAGTAGTTTACTGCAGCACATATATGCTATCGCTTGGCAAATGTTGCTTATTGAAATTTAATGCTGCTATATCTATGGCTTAATTATTTGATTCAGTTCAATGATTTCTCTATTTTGTATTAATTAATTGCTACTTGGATATGTCCAAGTACAGGTAATTGAGCATGATAAAACTCTTAATAGTTTTAAGCATGTAGTAATAATCTAACAGCATTCTCTTTTTGTCCTCTATTGCGCAGAAGTCTCCTAAAATTTGAATGCAGTGAATGCAATATAGATGTTGATAAATTTGAATACAGCCACTTGATGTTTTTTGTGGATGTACATAGATATTGGTAGTTTGGTACTGATCAATTGGCATGTTGATATCTAAATGGTATAGCTTTTACGAACAAATTGAGCATTCTTACCATCTTGAGCTAGGTATCCTGCTATATGTTTAAGTCTTAATTCCTCTTTTGTTTGAACGAAGTTAATCATCAGATCACATGAAGGTCCAGATGCAAGGGACAAGAGACACGATCTCCTTGGAATGGACAAAGGATATACCATTGATCATGATGGAGAATGCGGGAAACTAATTACTCTATTCAGTGCTCCAGACTACCCGCAATTTCAGGTACCAAGGGAAAATAATTCAACTTCTAATTTGATTTCCGTGATGGATGAGCTCAATTCTCCAACTAGTGCAAAAGCTGTTTTAAAAAATGTAAAGCTATATTTTGGTTATATGTACTGTAGCATATGATTTGGTATTTACAATTGTTTCTGAGTATAGGCATCAGAGGACCGGTACAACAATTGTGGAGCATATGTTATCCTGAATCCACCTGATTTTGCCACCCCTGTATTCCATAGTTTCGAAGCTGTAAAGCCTCGACCTGCGGTATGTGAAGTATTTTGTGCTACTAAGATTAACAACATCTATGTTCTGAATAATTTATTAGTCTATGACGCATACACGGAACTGTGTGTTATGATTTTAGAAGAGCTGAAACAATCTTCTAAGATTATGGGAGGCAAACCAATTAACTAAATATGCTTTCATGCAGGCACATCCATACTATGATTTCGAAGAAGTGATTGACTCGGATGAAGAGTTAAATTTAGATGCCATGGATAGCAGCAGCACATCAAGCAGATAATTATATATCTGTCTCCGTATCATTTTGGTATTTTGGCATGCAATTGTGATCAAGCAAGGTGAAAGTGCTTTTGAGATTTTGTTGTAATTGATGTCATTGCAGGTTTTTGGATAGCAATTTGTAACGTCTGCCATGCCTGTGCTGATTCAATTATTAGGATCTGTATGTAGATTACCATGACTCTGCAATACATCATCAAAATATTTGTGAAAGTCCAAAGTACCGTAATCTACAAACGTTACTTTCTGACGATTCGATCAAGGCTATTTTTCACTTGTGCATTTAGTTCTGTGTCTACTTGGACGTCGAACAGCTGGATTAACGTTTAAGTTTGGAATCTGGGTAAGGGACTATTTATTTCCACTAGAAATTCTTAAAATTGGCTTTTGTATGATAAATTTTGAATAGTTGGATTGTGAAAATGTGAGGATAAAAGCTGGTATCTGTTTATTTCTCTTGATTTTGTTAGTGTTTTTTTTACTGTTTTGTGTGGTGGGAGGACACAATCTTCTCTACCTAAAAGATGCCTCATGTTGGATCGTGGGATTGTGCGAATCTGCAATCCGGATTATGAGAATTGGCTAATAAATCTGATCTTTTGTTTCCACTATAGCTTCTAGAAGTGAAATCCTGCACTCTATAGCAGTAACAAATACTTCCTCTGTCCACAAATATTAGAAATATATAAGCATTTTTAGCTTTAGTGAAAGTTAAATTTTATCAACTTTGATTAGTAATATTTAGAAATTTAAATAATTTTTAATATAAAAATTATATATTGTGAAGTGATTATATAGTTGAAAGTGATCCTCTTTGATTCTTTAAGATAAACTATTTTTTTCATCACATTATAAAGTTAGATTATAGAGTTAGGATTAGGAAAAGCTATTTTTTAAACTTTAAGCTTTTTAGTTTATTTTAAATAATTATTTCACAGAATTATATAGGAGTAAGAAACATTTTTTTTAAAACAGCGTTTGACAAATCTTTTTTTTATTTTATCTCAGAACCAAGAGCTAGGAGCTCTGTCAAAGAGACTGTATATATGATAATATAATTTTAATTTTTTGTTACTAATGATTAAAATTGAAAAAGTTTAACTCTGACTAAATTAGAAATACTTAAATTTTTGATGGGAGGCAGTAGAGTCTTAGTTTGACATTGGATTGCATCATAATAGGGCAAGTCTTTCATTTTTCATCATCTCGCATCATCATATGACTGCGTCAATTGATGATCTCTAATTGTACTAGTAGTACATTATGTCACCAAGATTAAGTTGTCAAATGGGTTTCCCTTTTAAATTCTTTGACCTTAAAAATTAAGAAAAGAGGGGAAGGATAAACACGAGTTACGTCAGAAGACAAGTACACTTTGTCAACTCCGACGGCCAGAGACCTCAAATCTGGCAATGCTTTCTTCGATTAGTCCTCCATACTCTTCACAATTCAGAACAAGTCAGAATCCGTTCGTTGGCTATGGCGATGGCGTCATCATCCATCGTCTGCCTCGTCTCCGCCACGGCTCTCCCGGCCGGCGCCCTCAACGGCGCACGGCAGTCGACGTCCTCCGTCCGCCTGTGGTGCCACGACCGCGCGCCCCGTCCGCCGCGGCTGGTGGCTGCGGCGGTGAAGCGGCGATACAAGGGGACGGCAAGGAAGGAAGCGGCGCTGGCGGAGCTGATCGAGTGCAAGGTGGCGGAGGCGATGGAGGCGTGCGACGGGCAGCGCGGGGAGGAGAAGGACGAGGGGTGCCGTGTGGCGTGGGACGAGGTGGAGGAGCTGAGCCAGGCCAAGGCCGACCTTCGCCGTCGCATCGCCGAGTCCCCCCACGATCCGCTCGAGGCGTTCTGCGCCGACAACCCCACCGCCGACGACTGCGTCGTCGTCTACGTCGACGACTGAACCGTCCGTTCGTGGATCCGTGAACCCGGCCGCCGTCACCGCTCGGTTCGTAACTTGGGAGACGAATTGTGAGTTGCGTTGCCTGTTTCAGTGCTTTTGATTGATCGAGATTTCGATGGGGAGGGGGGACGGGGAACTGGGGGAGAGACACATTTCAGCTTTGCGGTACAGTTATCATTCACAACATGCTGCTCGTAATGGAACGATTAGGTGCCATGAGTGTCGCTCCATCAACATGGTGTGGTGATAATTTGCCATGTTCATCGCATTTTGTACACCCCTGAATTCTGGATCTGAACCTGATGAGAGTTTGTACCAGTGGCAGTTGGCCGATTCCTGAACCCTAGACACTGATGCTGACGGCTTTGGGCAAGAAATAATTGACGATTTAGAACTCCAATCGTGGGCAATGGCACTGGAATCGCTTGGCGAACATGCAATTAGAAGATGCATCAATGATTTGCATTCCGATGGCGCCGGCAGCATTGCCCTAAATCTTTCTTTGCAGGCAATAATGACACATCGCCCTCTCTAAATTCGGTAAGGAAATGATCTGCACCTTCGATCGATCATTGAGGTTGGAGTTTCGATTATGATAATAGACAGACAAGGCGATCCTCGGTGACACGTTTAGTAGGAGTAAGCGACGCCCCTCATTGACAGACTCATTGAATCATAGTTGAGTCCCTGACAAATTTCAGGGCGTGACTCTGCTACTGCATGATCCTTCTCCCTTACCTCACCTATAGCCTCTCTGTTTTTCATGACAAAGACCCGAGGTTTAAGCCCTCTTTACACCTAGCGTGATACTGCATGATGCATACACACGCACCAGGTTTGGAATTTGGCGCCTGCAGTTTGCAGTTGGTGCCCTGGTTCACGTTTTCTCCCTGCCCCTGGCCGGCACGGCAGCAAGCACTGAAGAGGCAGTCGGCGGTCCGAATCCAGGCGCATGTTGTGACGTCGTACCTGACTCGTGGTGGGCATAGCATATGCACACCGCACTGATTGGTACGAGCGCCAGCAAAATGTTCGTGTCCCTTGGCACGTCGCCTCCGCATGTTCTCAACCAGCCCGCTTGTGGCTGCCACAACAGTTCCTTCCCACTGCGGATTCGAGACACCAGTACTAGCAACGGGCTCCAGCCCACATGATGAATGAATGAATACTCCGAGCGAGGGACTCGGTTGGATCGATTCCAACCAGCTCCGAGGCCGGCGGCACCCGGCGTTCTGGGTGTTCGCCGGGTGTCCGTGGTGGGGAAGGTTCGGCAGCTGCCGGCCTGCCTGCAGATCCTTACAACACGTGTTGCTGCTATTTGCGTGGAGGGAGGTTGCGATCAGGGTTTTGGAAACAGGTTTGATTCGGTTTTCGGTCGTCAAGAAACTGATCAGCTAATTGGTCGTTACAATGTTAAATTTGATTTTTATCTAAAATTAAATCTAATTCTATATTAAATCAGACATGTTAGATGAAAACCGTAAAAATCAAACCATCAGTTTTCAAAACCCTGGTTGCGATGTGACAAGGGCAGGAGTCCCGGGCCATCGCGCACTCGAGAATTCGACCTCCGGTCAAACTGAAAACTGGATGAGGGTGGGTGAGAAGATGAGCACACGGAGGTTCTGTTATCAGTCGAAGCCAAAGTCACCGGATCGCTTGGCTTATCCACTCACTGTGCTAGCGCGGATCAACGCGATCGTTGAATCGCACAGGACCCTGCACGGAGCAAGTTGCGCCCCGAAATATCCGCGCTGCTGACAGACTGGTAGCGATCGAGTCGAGTTCCCTGTGTTCCCCACCACCTCGTCCACCTCCTTATACGTAGTCTACGTCAAAGTTCAAAGCTCGGACCAGCCGCAAGCAAGGGTGAATGAATGAGATGGAAAAAGAGGGTAAAGGTGCGACGCACAGAACGTACGGCACCGAGATGATTGCACTTGAGTTTAGTACGAACCCACATGATCTCTTAAAAAAAAAAAGTACTAACCCACATGCAATGCGCCTCCTCGCGCGGCTAGGCGGCATCATCAAGCCGGCAAGTTTGGTATCGCGTCGCACGGGCGCCATGGTGCCGATCAGAAGGAGGTGTTCTTAATCCTTATCTCCACGGGGCGGACGGACGCCGGACGGGGAGAGGGGCCGCGCCGCTCGGCTTTGTTTGCATCCGGCGATGCGGCGGGGGATGAGACGAGCCGGCAGCCGGCAGGTCACCTCGGTATGTGCTTCTCGGCACCGCGCGTTTTGCTTGGTGCTGCCCGACCCGTTCGTGACGAGCGATGAATGGTTGCAGTGCGAGTAGAAACCGACACACCGAGCTAAGTACTAGTAGTATCGACGGCAATCAACCCCGTGTGCTCGTACATGTAATAAACTGACCGACGCGAACCACGCGACGACAGGCCAGAGCGAGACGCGGCGAAAATGCTTTGGGCGAGCCTGCCGCAGGAGGAAAAGTTCAGGTTTCGTGGGGGCTCGGCGTCGTCGCGGCCGATGATTGATGCCGCATCCGCGACAGGCAACGGCCCGACTCCGTCCGCTGGATTGATGCGTGGGCACGTTCTACGGTCTGGCCCGGACGCAGATGCCACCAAAACCTCTTTCTTTCGTTTGCTCTTACGAGCAAGTCTTAATTGGGGTGCCAGTTAGTTCCGGACTGGTGCACACCCTAGCGATTCGTTGGTTAAGAGTCCAAGCGACCGCTTCCAACAAACGTTCACCGAAACCTTCACCCGCAGGTTCTTCAGCGCGCCACATTTGGGCGCGCCGCCGTCTCCATCGCCGTCTTTAGGACGCTGTTTGTTTTAATTTAGGTTAGTTTTTTTTTTTGAAAAGCTGAAACTTAAAAAGTTAAAACAAATAAAATTATGAAAAACTAACTTTTAAAACACTGAAAAAGTTAGCTTCTGAAAAATAATTAAAAACTAAAAAACTCACTCAAAGCTGTATTTTACTTTACAAAAATATTAAATATATATTGCAAAAGTTAATAATCACTCATTTATCCACTAGCTTTTCAACTAAACATCATCTAACTTTTGTAATCCTTAAAAACTCAAACAAAAGAACCTTATAAGAGAGAGAAACAAGTAGTGCTGCTATTACCATACCGCGGTCCACGGGTTTCTTACTTATCCCGTCGCGATCCAAGTGCGAGATGCGATCCACCCACAATTTTCAAAACGGGGGCTGTCCTTGCACGGAAAAAGATAACGGGAAGGTGACGAGCACCAAAAGCTGGGTCGTGCTCATCGTCGCCCAAAGTCACCGAGCGGTCAGGGAAGGTGACGAGCACCAAAAGCATGGCTCGTTTTCACTCGAGAGGTGGTACTTGCATCAGCACAGTATGCTAGGAGCAGGCCTGTGTCCGGACGCCTGGTTGGGTTCCAGCCAGGTCCGGCAGCCGGCCGGCCGTTGGACCCCGCGGCGCGCGGCCGTGCGCCCGTGCGGCGACGCGGGGGAGGAGCAGAGGATCAAAGAGCGAGGACGGCGGGAGGTCACTGGTCCGGGGCTGAATCGTCCAGGCGCCGTGGGAACCTGTGGGTGATGAAACGGATCCACTGATGCCCCACGCGTCAGCGAGCGGTCAGTAGGTGGGCGATGGGGAAGAAAAGCAAAGGAATCCGAAAGGACAAATAATTGAGGCGATGAGCAAAGACTCCGTGGCCCCGCCGTCGTACTAACGGCCCCACCTCAACCGCGCTCTCCCCGTTTTGCCCTTCTGTTCAGTCAAAGCCAAGGTGTTTGCAATGATTTTTTTTTTCAGAAGATGCATGCCACTTTGAATCTGGGATTTATTTTTTCTCTTAATTTTAAAAAAGAGGGAAAATATTAATTATTTTACTGTTAAATATTTATTATTAGAAATATTTCAAGTATGACTTATTTTATTTTATGTTTTTATAAAATTTTGAATAAGATGAATTTTAAAAGCCAACAATACTCCACTCCATATATTTATATTTATTTTAAGATACAAAGAGTACTTTTTCTGTTTTTAAATTGATATCGTCGTTGACTTTTAATTTTAACTTTGACTGTTTATTTTATTCAAAAATTAGTTTAAATATATAAAACTTTAAGTTGTAATTCAAATAACTCTAATAGTTAATCAAATTATAATAAAACAAATAATTTTTATCAAAAAAATTGAATAGAACAAATAATTAAATTTGATATTGATAATTAATATCGATATTAATTTGAAAAAGGGAGGAAGTAGAAGTGTAGGACAAGGAGAGCATTTTCATAACAGTGAGTGCGATAACGGCGGTGAAGAAATGTACTTCCTTCGACGATTATAAATTATTTTAACATTTAAATTTTATTTTCAAATATATATCATTCTCACTCTTTAATATACATTTATTTAATATATTTTTTTTTCTAATAAATTTCTATTTTAATCTTTTTTTTCTTTTTAATTTATGTGCCCCTGTACCCAGAATGACTTAGGGTCTGTTCGTTTTGGTCGCTGTAGCTGAGCCCAACAGCTGTGCTGTAACGCGCAAAAAAAAACAGTTAAACCCGGAAACGAACGCGTCCTTGTATTTGTGAACGGTGCGAGTAAGTGATTCGAACACGAAGCAGCGAAGTACGGACCGGCTCCATGAAAATGGTTGCGGTACACAGCAGTACAATAATTCACGGGCCCAGGGGCATCTTCGTACCATGGTGGCAGAGGATCGGAGTCCATTTCCCGGGGCCGCCCGCCTGACCCGTACCATGGAAAGCAGGGTCAGGGGAGGTGGACGCCAGTACGAGCACGAGTGGTGGTAATGGGCTCGTACCGCTACAGTACCGTGCCCGTTCAAGCTTTCACAAACCGATTTGTGTCAAAAACCGCTCGGCGCTAGGCGCTACAGTGTAAAAAAAATGAGCAAATTTAAAAATTAATTTTTTTAAAAAAAACTGATCATTTTTAATTTAAAATCAAATCGGTTTAAAAGATTTTTCATCTATTTTTTCGTTTACCGGTCGGTTTAATCGATTTATCAGCAAATTTGATGAGTTTTCGAATTTTTAAAATTTTAATTT
Organism: Zoysia matrella; assembly: GCA_001602295.1. Lineage (NCBI taxonomy): Eukaryota > Viridiplantae > Streptophyta > Magnoliopsida > Poales > Poaceae > Zoysia > Zoysia matrella. The sequence goes on along the minus strand of BCLG01001415.1, from coordinate 94,338 downwards.
TTTTAAAATTATTAAAAAAAACTGACCGCTCTTCTAAACTAGACTGAACCGAATCTGGTTTAAAAAAATCACGAAAACCGACTTGACCGGTTTTTAAACCTGGCCAGCTCTCGCTCATCTCTCAGTCCTCCCTCGGCCGTACGGCGGCCCGCGGAGTGGGACGGCGCCACCACCCACCTCCGGCGCCGAGGTCCCAGTCACGCCCCTCCCTTCCCGCGCTAATTACCTTCCCCTGCCACCGGTCACGCCGCCCGCACGCCGCCCAGCAGGCCACCATCCCACCCGGGCGGCTGCCTTCGTTGCCGCGCCGCGACGCTACGCGCTAATCCTTCCGATCCCCGTGCGCGCCCTCGCTGCCTCGCAAACCCGCCTGCCTGCCTGCCTGCGTTCGATTCCCCGCGGCTAGGCCCGTGTTTCTCTCTCCTCCCTTCGCTCGCACCTTCCTTCCAGAGCCGCACCACGCCATCGCGCCCATTCCATCCTCATCTCCAGCCTCAGCCACGCGCCGCGCTTCTTTCCGCCGCCGCCGCCGCTGCTCTGCTTTCCCTCGAGCGCCGCTTCCTCTGGGACACTCCATGCTGCTATTTCTGGTGGCGAGGGCGAGGTGACGTGACGCGGGGGACTTGGTCACCGAAGACTTTGCTTGCCGAGAGGTAACTGGAATCGTCCGCCGCTGTGATGCTGCGGCTCTCGTCTCCCGGCTCTCCTGCCGCAAGCTTCCGCGGTAGCTGATCGATTTGACCTCGTACACAGATCCCGTGGCGCGGATCGGAGCCGTGGGGAGGGTGCGGCACCGGCGGGCTTGAGCGATGCAGAGGGAGGTGGGGCCGCAGGTGGCCCCTCCGCTGTTCCTGCACCAGATCCAGCAGCTGCCTCCCCATGCCGCGGCGGCCAAGAAGCGTGGCCATCCGTGGCCCGCCGTGCCGCCGGCCAAGCCGGCGGTGGTGGCGGACGCTGGTGCTGGCGGGGGGAACTGGAACCCCAGGCTGTGGGACTGGGACAGCCGCTCGTTGACCGCGAGGCCGTCCCCCGATGCTCTCCGCCTCGGTTCCGGCGCTGGGCAGAGCCAGCAGCAGCCGCCGCCGCCGGCGGCGAGGGCTGCTGAGGCGTCGCGGCAAGGGAGCGGCGCTCTGAACTTTCAGCTCGGTCTGCGGGAAGACGGCGCGACCGCGATGGATACGACAGGGCCGGCTACCGTGGCCTCGTCGCCGTCTCCGCCTCGTTCAACTGCGGCGGGGCAAGAGCCGGTGGTTCGGCCGAGCAAGAGGGTTCGCTCGGGGTCTCCGGGGAGCGCTGGAGGATCAGGAGGTGGAGGGGCGGCGAACGGAGGCGGGAGCTACCCGATGTGCCAGGTGGATGACTGCCGTGCGGATCTGACAAGCGCCAAGGACTATCACCGGAGGCACAAGGTGTGCGAGACCCACAGCAAGACCACCAAGGCGCTGGTCGCCAACCAGATGCAGCGCTTCTGCCAGCAGTGTAGTAGGTAATGACAACGGCCACATCCTCCAGAACTTCCATTACGAGATTTGTTGTTGTGAATGATACTACTCTTTAGGAATATATATTTGTGATTTGATCGGTTGATATGGTATGTGTATCGTGTCTGAGATTTAGTTCTCTATCCTATGGTCGAGCTGGTGTTTTAGGCTGATAACTTTTGGTTACTAATAAGTTGGTTCTTCTGGCCAATCATTTAGATTTCACCCCCTGGCGGAGTTTGATGAGGGTAAGAGGAGCTGCAGACGTAGACTCGCCGGCCACAATCGGCGAAGAAGAAAAACCCAGCCAACGGATGTTGCTTCGCAGTTGCTGCTAACAGGAAACCAAGAAAATTCAGCAAATAGGACACAAGATATTGTCGATCTGATTACAGTCATTGCGCGCTTGCAAGGTGCTTTGAGATCATTCTGAACTCAATACACTTATTCACCAGTCTTTGGTCAAAACAGCACTAATTTTGTTCTTTGTAATCACAGGTTCTAATAATGCTGGTAAAGTACCTAGCATCCCTCCGATACCAGATAAACAAAATCTGGTGGAAATTATAAGCAAGATAAATTCATTGAACAACACAAATTCCACCACAGAATCTCCTCCGTCTGAAGGTGTTGCCTTGAATGCTTCCAATGGACAGCAACAGGATTCTGCGCAAAAGATGACTAATGGAACCGAGAAGCCAACTGTGCCATCAACTATGGACTTGCTTACGGTTCTATCGACTGCTCTTGCGACTTCAACCCCTGAGCAGTCTCAAGGGAGCAGTGACAGCAGTGGTAATAACAAGAGCAAGAGTCACTCAACAGAACCAACTAATGTTGTAAATTCTCATACTAAATCAGTTGGAGCTTTTCCTTGCAACACAACCCTTGAAAGTCACCCCCATATATGCAAGGAGACCGGACAAGAAACCCAGCCATATTTGTCGCTGCGACTGTTTGGTAGCGTTGACGAAGACGTTCATCCTAAGATGGACTCTACAAATAAGTACTTATCTTCGGAAAGTAGTAATCCTCTGGATGAACGATCTCCTTCGTCCTCACCACCTATTACCCACAAATTTTTCCCCATACATTCAGTAGACGAAGAGGTTAGACACCCTCAGGCTGCAGATTATGGGGAAGGTACTGCAGTGGTTGAGGTCAGCACAAGTCGGGCATGGTGTGCACCACCACTTGAGCTCTTTAAGGATTCAGAGAGGCTAACCGAGAATGGATCACCACCAAATCCTGGGTACCAGTCATGTTATGCCTCAACATCTTGTTCAGACCATTCACCTTCAAGCTCAAACTCAGATGAGCAGGTAATTCACACTAGCAAATTGCAGTTCCTGTTGCTTTGTAATTTTCCTTGGCGTTTTGTTTTATTACTCATGTTTTTAACCTACCCTTCTCTCTTTTTTTTTTTATGTTATTAAAGGATCGGACTGGTAGAATTATATTCAAGCTATTTGGTAAGGAACCTAGCACTATCCCTGGGAACCTTCGCAACGAGGTATGATCACAAGGGTTATTTGAATTTGGTGAATTTGTGCACGAATTTAGCCCTTTAACTCTATGAATGTGTGTGGACTTAAGCCTCCTTTGTTTCTTGCTTAGATAATAAATTGGCTCAAACACAGCCCAACTGAAATGGAGGGATACATTCGCCCTGGTTGCCTTGTACTATCCATGTATCTATCAATGCCACCTATTGCATGGGATGATGTAAGTCTGTCAGTAAATTAGGCAAAATGACCGAAGCATAACTGCAATTATGACATCTGATAATGGTATTCCTGATGTGAATGCAGCTTGAAGAAAATCTTCTGCAGAGAGTAAACATGTTAGTTCAAGGTTCTGATGTTGATTTCTGGAGAAAAGGAAGGTTTTTAGTTCGGACAGATACCCAGTTGGTGTCATATAAAGATGGTATACATGCTACTGTCAATCATGTTGAAATCTTTCCTTCTCGTTAGAGAGCTTGTTTTGATTTTCATCTGAGTTTATTTGTCTCCTCACTTTTGTTTATGTATCTTTGCTTCTTTCAGGGATGACACGGCTATCGAAATCATGGAGGACTTGGAATACCCCTGAGTTGACATTTGTGTCACCAATTGCTGTTGTTGGCGGGAAGAAGGCCTCTCTAGTTCTGAAGGGTCGGAATCTGACGGTACCTGGCACCCAGTAAGTTCTTATTTGTATTTAGTGTTGCATCAATCATAAGATTCACAATCGTTATCACTTTTGAATTTCGGATCAATGTAGGATCCACTGTACTAATATGGGAAAGTACATATCCAAAGAAGTGCTATGCTCAGCATACCCTGGTACCGTATATGATGATTCAGGTGTTGAGACCTTCGATTTACCTGGAGAACCAAACCTTATTCTTGGCCGATGTTTTATTGAGGTACAAAAAATTTAAAGCCTTTTTGTTCCTAATTTTCATTAACTAATTGACATTTGGTAAGATGATTACAACTGTCAATATTGATATTCACAGGTGGAGAACAGGTTCAGGGGTAATAGTTTCCCAGTTATTGTTGCAAATTCAAGTGTCTGTCAGGAGTTGAGAAATCTTGAGGTCAAGCTCGAAGATTCACAACTTCATGATGTCTGTCTGGATGATCAGGTTCATGATCGTAGGCAGTCAAAGGCAAGGGATCAAGCTCTGCACTTCCTTAATGAACTTGGTTGGCTATTTCAGAGAGCTGCTGCATGCACTCCCTCCACCAAATCTGATGTTTGTGATTCAGATTTGATTCAGTTCTCCATTTTTCGGTTCAAGCACCTCCTGTTGTTCTCTAGTGAACGTGATTGGTGCTCTCTAACTAGAACACTTCTGGATATACTTGCCAAGAGAAGCTTGATCAGTGAAGAACTATCACAGGAAACTTTGGGCATGCTCTCAGAGATTCATCTCCTCAACAGAGCTGTCAAAAGAAAGAGCAATTGCATGGTGCATTTGCTTGTGCAGTATGTTGTAATTTGCCCTGATAATTCAAAACTGTACCCCTTCGTTCCAAACTTACCTGGCCCAGGTGGCTTGACGCCGTTACACCTGGCTGCATCCATCGAGAATGCGGAGGATATAGTTGATGCCTTGACAGATGATCCTCAACAGGTAAGTTCAATAATGCTTAAAATTTGTGCTTAATGATTGATCTTCACACATTGATACTTATAATGAACTTATAGATTGGTCTTCTCAACAGATGACCCTGACTTTTCTTGTTGACTGCAGATTGGTTTGAGCTGCTGGCAATCGGTGCTAGATGATGATGGCCAATCACCTGAAACATATGCCAAGTTGAGGAACCATAATTCATATAATGAGCTTGTAGCACAAAAGCTGGCGGATAGAAAGAACAACCAGGTTACCATAATGGTTAGTAAAGGTGAAATTCTTGTGGATCAGTTGGGAAATAATGGTGACAATAAGAAATCTGGAACTCAAGCATTGCAAATAACATCATGCTCCCAGTGTGCCATTTTGGAGTCTGGTGTGCTAAGGCGGCCTTTGCGGTCACGAGGATTGCTTGCTTGGCCTTATATCCACTCGATGCTTGCCATAGCTGCAGTGTGTGTTTGTGTCTGTGTATTCATGAGAGCTTTGCTACGGTTTAATTCTGGTAGATCCTTCAAGTGGGAGAGGCTGGATTTTGGTACAATATAGAAGTTGGGGCCAACTTAGCCATTTGGTATCTTTAACAACCAGAGACATGGAAGCGGAGAGTTCTTTTAGCTGCATATGCTTCCTTGAAGCTTCTATATCCATGGATGCGGATCAATATCATATTGGCATCGACAGATTTCTCTCAGAAGCTGAGTTTTGATGGCGGTACTGGGTATGCTAGTTTCACTATAAGGAAGTTCAAGGAAAAATGGGAGCAACCCTGTCAAAAAGGGGCTCTTACAGAATTGGCATGTCTTTTTGTGATGAGGGATGTAGCCACTGCGCTCGCACAAGATGAGATGGATGTAATCACAGTTCTGGTATACCCAAGTAAGTAATCTTGACATCGTTTTTGTTGGTGTAAAGTTTTTGAATCTGTTGGTTCATGTATCCAAGGTGGTGTCTAATTTATCTTGCTCACTGTTTTTCATTTTTTATTTTTTGTGTATTAAATACGGTATTTCAGCATGAATGTATCCGCTTGTCTTTAGAGAGTAGCAAGGGTAAATTGAAAGATGCTTTTCATACGTCTTGTTTCTTCATAGTGCTTATGCAGCTAAATAGAAATGCGGCGAATTTGAAGCGTACGGAAATCTATTGTTTTATTGGACAGCAACCATGACTAGGGCTGAAAACGGTCGGAAAAATATTTTAACTATTTCTATTTTTATATTTACAACATCGGATATAAATGGAAAAGCCGGAATCGGAAACGAACAGATAAATACAGAATTCAAAAACAAAACAAAACAGTCGGTACTAGAAAAAATATTGAAAATATAAATAAAATAAATATCAAACATTTCTAATATAAGTAGCAATTAAATTCAATAAGAGAGGTTGTTTGGTTTATAATTTTAAATTTTTATTTTTTATAAAACATGTTTAAATGAGATTTTATTACCGTATTTAGAGAAATTTAGAGAAAACGATAAAAAATAGAAAAATTCTGTTGAAAATGAAATTTCGCTGAAACAGTTAGAAAAAAGGTTATATTATTTTTTTTACTGTTTTTATTTTTCTTCGCTTATTTAAGAACGGTACGGAAAAAGGTTAAATGAAACGCTGTTGGAATGAGAAATTTTCGTACCGTTTTCAGCTACTCATACCTGTTCCCCTTCTTATTTATACTTTTCTTTTTCATCGACTATTTTATTTAAAACAGACATTTCGTTTCGATTGTTTGAACATGTCAGCCCTTTTTTAACGCTGTGAATGTTGACGATATGGTTGATTTCAGATGATTGCGCTGGTTAAGTAAATTTGAACACCGTGTTGCATCACCCTTTCGGTGGCATTTGTTGTGTCACGTAAAAAGGCTGATGAGGCGCACCACTCGCGCCGTGCTATTCCTGATGGCGGCGTGAGGCGAATATCTTTCTTGGCCCTTTTCCGCCGGGCGATGGCACCGTGTGTGGATCCACCCCCCGGGGATTCTGGCCAGTGGTATGGCAAACTCGCAGTCGAGGGCTCAATCTCTGGCACCATCCACCAGCACCGTAGCATTCGTGACTTGAACTGTTCGACGCAATGCTGTTCACCGGCACCAGGACGGGTAGGCTGCACTTGCGGAATGCAATGGTCCGGGTTACACGGTCGATGGCTTTCTGCCTTTCCACATGGCTGTCGTAGCAGTCGCGCGCTGGCCACGTTCGTGGATGAAGCCGTTTCCACCGTCGCTGCAACGACTCACGGGGTCGCAGTCGCACCGAATAGCCCGCCCGTGCGCTCGGCTGCCTTTGCTTCGCTTTCTTGTGGCGGCCCGGCGAGAGCACGTGATGTGATGACCTCTTTTTGATGCGGCAGCAGATTCGAGCGCCTTGTTCCCTCCATCGGCTAGCGGCTCCATCCCGATCACCAGCGTTCGCGTCCAGGCGCGACTTGTTCCCTCCATCGGCCAGTGGCGACGCGACGACGGCACGCCCTCGCTGTTCACGGCTGGGCGCGAGCTGATCCATCCATCCATGGACCGACCATGGCATCACGCCTAACAAGACGGGACCATGCACGCCTGCAGCGCCATACGAAAGACAGGGGTAACGTGATGCTTTTGAGGAGCTTTTCGCGAAGCGACTGCGGAACCGGAGCGGCGTGCGAGTCACACTACTGGTGCGAGTACGCTATCGACCGACGGACCGTCCGGCGCGGCGCGGCGCGGCAGCCGACCAGCACCCACCACCGTTCGTGCCTCCGGTGAGTGGATGAGCACAACTTGCTGGAGGCCAGGTCCGTTGCAGCTGAGCTAATAAGCGGGACACAGCTGCGAACAGCCAGCCTCCGGATAGGCAGGCGTCACCGCAGATGGGAGGCAGGTTGGCGCCAAACAGCTGCCGGCCGCCGTACAATATGCGCGTCCTCGACGCGTAGTGGACGAACGGACGGATCTACAGGTGCCGGTCGCGTTGTTCGGGCACCAGCAGCCTCATGGAATGATTGCACGATCGGGTCGGGCAGCCCGGGGCGCGCGCACAGTCCGTGTCTCCGGACGAAGCCCTCGCATGCTCTGGCACACAGGATAGCCCGTCGCGATCGGCCCGTACCAAGCCGATGGTCCTGGACGTGGTCGTCGCCATTGTTCACCGCTGCCGCTAGAGGACACGGCCACTCTGAAGCCTTGTTACTCTATGTCTCGTTACAAAAGAAGAGTGCAGAAAATGACATTTGCAGCAAACAAGTTATATTGCTGATTGTAATTAAGGCTCATTAGATAAAGTCTGTACTACTACTTTGGGAAGAAGGAAAACTTTCATCTTGGGCGTTCGTCTTTGTAGGGTTTTTTTTTTTAAATTGGAATCAACTAGAATTGGGCCCTTTTCTCGCTTTAGATTGGGCCCGTCATCACCTCTTTCTCTAATTTATCAAAAAAAAAAAAATCAAAAGTCCTCGGTTGACCTGAGCATCATCAGGCACAAGCAGGGTTTACAAAACCGGTCAAACCGGCCGGTTTTTGCTGTTTTCGGTGAAACGGATCCGGTTCGGTTTAGAAGGTCGGTCGGTTTTCAGTTTAATAAATTTAAAAAATTTAAAATTCAAAAAATTGAAAATTCGAAAACCGGTCAAACCGGACGGTAAACTAGTGGAAAACCGCTCGAACCGATTTGATTTGAAATTTAAAAACGGTAAACCGGAAAAACCGGCCGGTAAACCGAAAAAACCGACCGGTAAATCGATTAAACCGGTCGGTTATTTATAAAAAAAAATTATTTTTGAATTTATCTGGTTTTTCCGTTTTATTGTAGTGATTTTTTCGGTTTTCGCGAAATCGGTCAAACCGGTGCCGGTCGGTTTTCGAGACCAAACTGGTTTTTGAAACCTTTGGCACAAGCCCAACTAACCCAATTTATCTGGAACCAGTAGCGCTGAAAACAGTTGGAAAAACACCTTAACCATTTCTGTTTTCATATTTTAACATTGGACGAAAATGAAAACTATGAACCAATAACGAAAATGAACATGAACCGGGTAAATCTGGACACTCGGAAACAGACAAATTTGGATGGAATATGTCGGAATCGATCTATAAGGGGTAATTATGTCGAGAAGATCGATCAACTCAACATAAAAATATATACTCCCTTTGTTTCTTTTTATTTGTCGGAACAAAAAATTCACACGCTAGTACCATGTGGCAGCTTATAAAAGAAAAGTAAATTATCATTATTTTCTTCAAATATACAGAGTTGTGCACGATGATAAAAAGCAGACAACCAAAGGCTTGTAGCCCATGACCAGGAAAACAAAACCGATGCTGGCCCATAACAACCGTGGCCCATATGTATTATATTGTCTCCATTTAAGCCCAACCCCATCGGCAACAAGCAGGAGCCTTTCTTCTACCTCCGGAGAGTACGAGAAATATCCCCAGTCGAGCTCCGCCGCCTCCGCTCTCCTTGGCCGCCCCCATAGCGCTCGCGCCGCCTGGCTGTCCTCGACTCCCCCACCGCGCCCGTAGCCTCCGCGGCGCCGGCACAACCCCGCTCTATTCTACTGCCCTCATCGTCCGTTCTTCTTCCTTCCATCCTCGTGTCCCACTCGGCGCGTAGATCTGTGACTCCATCGCCGTCCTCTGTGAACAAGAGAAGAAGAGAATGGCGGAGGAGCACCACCCTTCCCGCTACGTGAAGCTGAGCAAGGACCAGGACGCCCCCGCCGAGGACATCCTCCCCGGCGAGCTCAACCAACCAGTCCACGTCCCCCAGGTTTCGATTTGATTGCTTCCCCAACCCCAACCCCAACCCAACCCCAAACCCAACCCCAACCCCAACCTTCATTGCTTGCTGATAATCTTCTCTCTGAAAGCAGATCGAAGGCAGGAGGTGCACTGAGTGCGGCCAGGTCCTGCCCGACTCCTACGAGCCGCCCGCCGACGAGCCCTGGAGTACCGGAATCTTCGGATGCACCGACGACCCCGAAAGCTGTATGTACTATCTAGATTAGATTAGAGCAGATTATTAGTAGATCTACTTCCCTAATAGTATTACTACTAATTCTTTTCCTGACGCGCCTATGATGTGCTCCCAACGTTCCATTGACTAACCTCATCAGTAGAAATAGATTCATTCTGTTTCCTTTCTCCCCATTGTATGGAACACCAATAACATTACTCCCGAAAATTCTTTAGCAGCTATCCAAACTCATATCACACTATCAATCCTTGTAATGCTCTTCACCCTTAGTAAGAGTGAAATACTCTTTTCTTTATATAACCGTCAGATGATTGTCTTTTGTTAGGCCGAACTGGATTGTTTTGCCCCTGTGTGCTATTTGGACGCAATGTTGAGGCCCTCAGAGAGGATATCCCGTGGACGACGCCTTGTGTTTGTCATGCTGTGTTTGTTGAAGGAGGGATCACACTGGCAATTCTCACAGCTATATTTCATGGGGTTGATCCAAGGACATCATTTCTGATTGGAGAAGGTCTGGTATTCAGTTGGTGGCTGTGTGCTACTTATACTGGCATTTTTCGTCAAGAACTTCAGAGAAAGTATCATCTCAAGGTGATATCTCTCTCGTGTGGTGCTTTAATTGAATTATCATCACAAGTACAAGTATTACATGGATCGGGATGACATTTGTTGTTTTTGTTTGGATCAGAACTCTCCCTGTGACCCTTGCATGGTCCATTGCTGTCTGCACTGGTGTGCCAACTGCCAGGAGCATCGTGAGCGGAGGGGCCGCCTTGCAGACAGCAGCGCTGTGCCAATGACAGTGGTGAACCCTCCTCCAGTGCAAGAGATGAGCATGGCAGAGACTCGCGACTCTGCTGCAGCTGCTGGTAGTGCTGGTGCTGGTGGGGGTGAGGCGGAGAACGGAATTGGCACTAGGGAGCATGAGGAGGCAAAGAGTGAGCACGATCATGTGGAGGTCATTCCTCTATAACCAATTAATTAACTAGGTGAAACAGCACAGTGCAAGGATGGACGGATAAGGAGAGGAAATCAGTTGATGTGAAGGAAAATGGCTTGATTTTTCCTATGTTAGGACCAAACTAAAGAACACTCATCATAACCAAGAAATCAAGTTGATCTAGTTTTTATTTATTTTTCGGTTTCCCTTATTACATGTATGATCCGGTACTTTTGAGGAGCTGTTGCTGCTCATGAATGTATATGAATGAACCTACGATTGCCTGGGTGCATTTCGTTTAGCAGAGAGGATGCACGATAGTATAATGTTTAACCATGGCTGTTGGTGTTGTTTCTTGAGGAGGAATGTTTTGCTTGATCCCTTTGCGGATATCAAATAAATCCAGCAGCATTAGCGATTCGATTTATAAATTTGCTGCTTTTTGAACTGAACGAACTATTCGAGTGCACTGCTGGTCTCAACAAAATCTTTGTGTGAAAACAGAAAAAGGTCAGAAAAATCTGATCAGGCTCGACAACCCCAAGGCCCGGCGGCCATAGCCATAGGGGAGCGAGAGACGAGGTTTAGGGCTGATCCTTCATGGCGACTCATCGGATCATACCAACTTCGGCGACTCCACCGACTCTATGCATTCTTATCTTCAACAGTTTCTTCAAAAAATTACTTTAAAAGGTATTTTTTAAGCCAATCAAAAAAAATTTGGGGTTTAATCACTTTTTTTAACAGCTTTTCTAAATGTAGTTTAAATTTGAACCAAGTGAACAATCGGTCTCATTGTTAGTTGCACGAGAGATGGGATTAAAACTTAAAAAGTTCTTTAGATTTTCTTAGATTTAGCTCAGAATAGAGGAATTTTAGACAACCCTCGAAAAAGTAAGGTGTTCAAGGAAGTTGTTGGAAGAGATTTTTTTTACACTTTTGTTTTATAATTTGATTTAAAGAGTTAATGAAAAGCTTTTGGAGATAGATTGTTTTGTTCTTATTAAAAACCGGGCATTTCATTCTGGTAATTCTTCTATTTCAATGGTACTTTCTTATGTCATGGCTTAACTGAAAGTTTTTTTTTGATATTTTTGTTGCCTTGTGTTTTCAAGCATCCGAGGCATACATGTTTCGTACTGGATTATTGATGGATAGAGTTAGATAGAGTTAGATATAACATTCAATGCTAATGATTTTAATGAATATGTCACACATAGGAGTATATAACAATGTTGCCCACCCCTGAATATTGTAGATTTGGATGAAGCCGCTATTGCTACCCGGAATATTGTGGGTTTACCTGGCAAATGTTCTCTTTTCAATTTGCAACTACCGTTAGACATCTCTTAGCATATCGTATTGAATTTATGAAGCCAGCATTTGTATTCAAGTTTTATAATTTGCTGCTGCTAATTTTGACTTCTTGCCAGCCCGAAGAAAGGTACTCTGTCTTTTATTGTGTCATCTATTTCCACCCTGGTGATTCTCATCTAGTTCAATCTCCTGTTGGTTGGGATATTTTAAAATGTTTGCATTTCACAGGTTTGGATACCTTTTCAAATGGAGCATGTGATAGCTTTACATTAGAACACTTGAATGAACTCTACTGTTTTTGTCGGCCTTTTTGTTTCTTCAGAATGAACGTGTTGCGGATCATCAGGAATCTGTATGTTGAAAATGAGCCAGCTATATCATAGAAAAACAAACAGAACTTGATGCAGAGATAAAATTTGGCTTTTGTATCACTGCTGTTCTGAATCTATTGCTGTCTGCTGAAGCCGTAGAGATTCATCAAAGCCAAAACTCCATCCGTTGTCCTCCAGAACGCAATATAACGGAAAAGATGACCCAAGTCATGACTCTAGCATCCAAGAATGAATATTTCAAGAAAGGAGGGATAGATTTCAAGAAATAAAGATACTTCATTAGCAGCGGCCTGCCAGGAGTAACAAATATCACATATCCAAGCTGTCACAGCAATTGAGAACCGAGCGGCAGCTCGGGTGGCTAGCACAGCCGGTGTGCGCGCGGCCCGCTCCGGTTCAATTCTCTGCAACTCGGGTGTCTCATTTTTTCCAGATTTATTTTTTGGGATTTCTCGCCTCGACACGAATGTCTCGGATAGAAGTGTGACGAAGTCTGGGATTTCTCGTCTCCACACGGATGTCTCGGATAGAAATATGATGTCTTCGTCACTCATAAAATTGATTTTTTTTTTACTTTTTAACTGTATGTTTCATGTTTAATAAAATAAGATGTAAGTGTAATTTACGTATTAGAGTTCTTCGTCACGCTCAAAATCGACTATGTGTATCTTTCAGCTATGTGCTTCGTGTTTAATAAAATAAGTTGTAGGTGTAGCTTACGTATTAAAGGTGTGCGTGAGTGAGTGCGTGTGTGTGGTGTGAGTTAATATATAAGTTTAAATATTATAGGTTGTAATTAAAGTTTGAGGCATAAAAAAACTGTCACATGCAATAGTCAGAGGAGATGTGAGAAATCAAATCTGCTCTAAAGAAGAACAAGAGGCATCGAGTAGATTAGATGAGGCCCTTGTTACTGCAACAGTAATAAAAAATGCATTATATCATATGAGTGACGCCTCTTCAGAATGAGATAGATAGAACCTCAAGAGCAAAAGCAGCACCTACGTCTGCTTGAAAAATGACGAGGAGGAGGAAGAGGCGGCGGCCGAGGACGGGGAGCGCTTGCTGCGGAAGATCGTGTAGGCGAGCGGGAGCACGATGTTGGCCATCATGTTGGCGGCGCCCACCAGGTAACCCACCGGCGACGACGCCTCAACCTCCATCTATTCTCTTCTCTTCCTTGTCTGGATCTCTTCTCTTCCTTGTCTGGATCTGGCTTGGGTGTGGTTTGTTTGACTAGCGCCTCGCAATCAAACAAGGAAACCAAATCTATAATAATAAAAGCGTAAAGGTATTTGCATACGCTTCCGCTGGGCGCTGGTGTAATCCAAAGCAATGTAGTGAAGGCGTGTTCCACCTTGATCTCATTCCACCACCCATGCTAAATTGAATTGGATGGCAAAAATCTCACCATTTAGTTCAAATAAAAAATAATGTTGTCCTTCGCCCGGCGGCCGCTCTCTGCCGCTGTCCCCGCCGGCAACCTCCTCGACATACACCTCTTTCAGTGTCCCAACATGGCGTATCGTCGAGCTCTTCGACTGCATCGCTGCCCGCAGCAGCAACATTCACGAATTCAATGTATCCGTGCCTGACGATAAATCAATCTTTCTACTTTGCTGGTCAGCCAGCAGCTGTTAACCTCCTCCTCCTCATTGCTTTTTCGCCCAAGCACAGCCAACCAACCTCACCTAGCTTCTTTGCAGCGAATTCACGTACAACCCAAAGCTCCAGCCACGCGATGTGCTCCACGCTAACTTCGTTAAACTGTCAAACTACTTAAATGCACCACACTCTACGGGAGATTTTTCAATTCTTACCACCAAATACGTCGACATTTGAACGCTTACCACTCAATTCGTAAGCCTTTTATTTAAAGTCATTAAATTCGTTTTTTACTTTAAAATATACCATTTCTTTGAAATTTTAACATTTTTCTTGTTTTATATTGTGTTATTATATTATGTAATAATACATTATATTTATTATATTATGTTTGTTATACTATTTAGCATCACTAGCTCAAATTTTGTTTATTTTAACACAATTTAAAACAGTAAAAATAATTAAAATTTTAAAGAAATGGTATGTTTTAAAGTGAAAACCGTATTTAGTGGCTCAAAATGAAATGCTTACGGATCCAATGATAAAAATTGAAAGGTTAACTTATTTGGTAGTAAGAATCGAAAATTCTCCGCTCTACGGTGAGGGTACCTGATCCTAATCCAAATACAAGATTTCGGTTCTCTTTCAAGCTGGTTCACCTCTACTGAATTGAATAGATGATGTAACAACTCAATTCGACATAAAAAAAACTCAATTTTCACCTCTTCTTGCTACTTTCTAGAACCATTGTTTGTTCCACTTGTACAAATGGCAAGAAGACCAGCTTCCTATCAACATCAAATGCGTCATAAGGAGATGTGACCAAGCACTCTGAGACTGGGTGGTCCTCCTGTTTTCTACTCCTTCCGTTCAGTTTTATATGTCATTCTAGCATTTAATATTTACAAATACTTGTCATTCTCGCTTCTCAACACAAATCTACCTATCAACTTCCATTTCAACCTCTCGATAGTCTATCACTGTTTTTGTCTGGAACGCAAATCCACCGCATTGCTTAGCCACCAGGGTTAAAAAACTGTGGTAAACCGCTCGGTTTTCATGAAAACCTGTCAAACCACTCCGGCTCGGTTTAAGCGGTTGATCGATTTTTGGTATAATAAATTCAAATTTTTTTGAAAATTTGAAAAAAAATTAAAAATTCGAAAACCAGTCAAACCGAGCGGTTTACCGCAAAAACTGGTGAAAACCGCTCAAACCGATTTGATTTCAAATTCAAAAACGGTAAACCGTAAAAACCGCTCGGTAAACTGCTAAAACCGGTCGGTAAACCGTAAAAACCGGCCGGTTTTCTCTCAAAAATTAGATGTTTCGGGTGGCTTCTTTTAAGTTTTCCACCTTTTAGGGGGGGGGGGGGGCATAAGGTCAGGACATCTAGAAACGTTAAGGTCATGCCATAGTTTTTGGAATTTTTTGTTGCAAATTACAAATCCTGAAACGTTCACAGGGATATTTGAGACATGACACATTAAGATCTGTATGAGTGCGTGGCAACACATGTGCATCCTACTCTTGGATGTAGTGTTCTTTGGACTTGCGATGGTGCATCTTTTATCGCTTTAATATATATTATTTTTATAGATAAAAATAGAAATTGTGGATTTTATGTTGTAATATAACTCAGAATGCATAAATTTCACATCATAAATTGAATTTAGGATTTGATGATATGATACCTTTTAATATACCATTCTTTGTTATTTAATAAAATGCAGGCTTCTTACATTTAGACTGTTAAAGTTGTTTTATTTAAGTAATGCTTTGTTCCTCACAAGAAGTTTAATTGTTTCAATTTGATTTTGTTTGTGTGTGGCAAACTATTCCATTTAAAAGATGGAGTGGCACAGAATGGTAAAGTATAGGTGTTTTTTTTTTATCAGGGGAGAAGATGTGCTTTGAATCACATTTAAATGAATACTCCCTCCGGTACTATTATTCTTGACATTTTGGATGTCTTGAGTCAATGTACATTGGAAACATAAATTTTCTCGCTTCTTGCTTTTCGCTTTTCGTAGTTTAAATCTCTAAAGCTGCGGCCAGAAAAAACAAGAATAAGCAAGACGTTTGATGAGATTATCGCTTTTTTTTACCAATAAACCGCTTGTAAGCGGAACTAAACAGGGTCATTATTATATATTCAGCATGCTGCATGATATACATATAAAACAATTAAATTAGGATTGGTCTTTCATAATAAAAAAAAGTGGTTTGGAGAAGCTGTTACCAAAGCTCAATCGCACCGCTTATTAAGGAAAAAGGAGGCTTTGCTCAGCGTCGGCTATTCAGGCAGCCAAGGATACATGGAATCTCTCCTAGTGTCGAGCGTGCAGGCGAAGGTGACGGCCACCAGTGGAGCCGGCCTGCCGCCAAAGTATCTCCGGCCAGAGGCGGCGGCAGATGCTGCCACTGAGGACGGTGAGGCCGAAATCCCCATCATTGACTTATAGAGGCTTCTTCATGGCTCCCTTGAGGAATCTGCATGCCTTCATCGAGCATGTGAGGTGTGAGGCTTCTTTAAAGTTTGTTAGCTTTCTCTTACCTCCAGCTTTGTTCGTGGGCCACTATATGCTGATAATATTCGGCACGCAATTGGTGTCTGCAGCTGATAAACCACGGTGTACCACAAGAGATTATCAAGGGAATGAAGGCAAACGTTGAAGTATTCTTTCAACTGCCTGCGGAAACAAAGAAACAGTTTTATCAGGAACGCGGGCAGTTGGACGGCGGTCAGCTATTTGTTGTCTCGGAGGATCAAAACATTGACTAAGTTGTCCTGCAGCTTTCAACTAAAGTTTAAATTTGCAGTTATAGTTTTCGTGAAAACCGTTTCGCAACTCAATCCATAAAAAATACAGAAATTTTACATGAATCGTACAGAAATTTCACAAAGAAAAAGAAGCAAACACAATTTTTCTCCATTCCAAGCAGTCCTACGGGTTATTTGCATGACGGCCAACACTTGCTGCACCCCACCACAACTTCGGCGTCGTAACTACGGCCACGGCCCGCTAGTTCATTTTACACGCTGAATGATATCAAATCTGTGATGAGCAAAACAACCGTCATACTTTTAACGTCGGCGTATTGGTAATATGGTAAATTGAGATCAATTCCAAACTGCCCCTAAATCTTACTCGTGTTTTGCTGAACACTGATAGTTATCTCTTGCGAATTTTTTTTAATGCTTCCAACTTCCATTATAAATTGTAGTATCTAAACTTACGCATTCACTCACATCACATGCACCAGCACACGCATTCACTCACATCACATGCACGAGCACACACGCACACCTTTCAAACGAAAGCTAGACCTACAATCTTAACTTATTAGACGCAAAGAACACAGTTGAGAGGTACATAAAGCCAACTACTCTCTCCGTCTTAAAAAAAAATATCTATTTTTAAGTTTATTTGACTGTGCTTTATTCTTCTTTTAAATTAATAATTTTTTAAAACTGGTAAATTTTATAAACACATAAATCACATATTATTAAAATATTTTTTATGATGAATTTAAAAATATAAATTTTATGTTATTAAAGTTTATCAAATTTATATAAATTTTTAGTTAAAAAAATATAATTAATCAAACTCAAAAAATAGACTTTTTACGAGAGATAAGCAGCAGGAACGAAGATCTCACACTTCTATCGTGCCACATCTGTGCCAACGCAAATAGTAACCTGAGGAAAAATCCTCCTGGTGAGGCACGGGGCCGAGTCCAGAACTCGAACCCGCGAGGGTTGCGAACTCGGCTCGATCCCAGGGTTAATAAAACCCCTTAAAATCGGTCAGTTTTCGATGAAATCGGTCTAGATCGATTCTATAAACCGATCTATTTTTTTAAAAAATTTAAAAAAATTTGAAAAATTGAAAAAATTTGGAATATCGAAAACCGGTAAAACCGATGAGTTTTAAATTTTGAAATTTGTTACTGTAGCAAACCGATAAAACCGATCGGCTTACTGTAGCAAACTGTTCAAATTTTGAATTTTCGATTTAGAGCGGTTTTTGCTCAATTTTTCTGATTTTCACGGTTTTTGTTAAACCGACCCGACTGATTTTAACAGTTTAAACGAAATATTAAACCCTGCTCAATCCACCCGCGCTCACAAAATCTGATTTTGTCAATCTACTCTTTTGCCCTCATTTATTTTTTTCTCTCTCTGCGGCAGAACCGAAGCACCCAAATAAAAAAGAGTAAATCTTTTATTCACCTTTGAAAATTTATCCAATCTTATTCATCCATAATTTTTTTTAATTTCTTTATTTGTCTTTATTTTTAATTTTTCTTTTCTAATTCAACTTAACTGCTATATAAAAGCATATTTTTTATTTATCTAAATTGGAAAAAAATCAAAATGCCCTAAAACTAAAGGAAATAAAATTTGATATTCTTAAAATATATGTTTTTATAAAAAAATGAGTTAAAAATATGAAAACATTTTTTTTCATATTTTTAAAGTCATTTTTTGGTTATGTTTGATGTAGTAATATCAAATTTTAATACCAAAGTTAAAAGTATTTTGGTTTTTTTCAACTTATATAGGTAAAAAAACTGTTAGGACGAATTAGAGAAAAAATTTAAAAATAAGGATGAATAAAAGAATTGACAAATTTTGTAGACGAATAAAGAATTGAATAATTTTTTGAAGGTGAATAAAAGATTTACTCAATAAAAAAATAAAAAAGCACTGCTCGCAACTCAAGGTACGTGGATCGAAATCCTCTCCAGTGGCGTTGAAACGGCAGAGGAAGCATTGTAGCCGGCATTTGGATGGATTGCAAATCGTTGGATCAAAATTGGACGGATCAGATTAATTACTGTGCAGTCTTGAACAGTTAAAAAGCAACGGTGAACAGTACTTATCGCACTATTTATACAGTACTATTGCAAAGTGCTGCGCAATTTCTCGCAATTTTTACTGGAGCACTGCGACAGCTCTTAATTTTCTTAACTCCGGGGGAGAATTGAAACCCAAGGTGTGTTCGGTAACCGGTTCAGTTGCTGCGCGTTGTACTGTTTACTACCTGTTGGTACAGTACAAATCAATGTCACCGCTCTCCCGCCGCAGCCGTAGACCGTATTATTGTCTACCGAACGCACCCTCAGCCTCGAGCCTCCGCCTCCGTCAAATCTCGCCGGATTCCGCCGCCTCGCCGCGCGATTCAAGGGGCAGGTGAGACACTGCGCCGTCCCCGGGCGGTGGCCTCGGACCAGGATCTCTGGCCACGGCGCGGCGGCAGGTCGGGAGCTGACCCCCATCTGTTTCCTTCGCTGTTGTCAGGTCCGGACGGCGCCGGCGCGCGGCTCGCTGACTTCGGTGATTGGTGCCGTCGTCCGCCGTGCAGCAGTTTAGCAGCCGCCCTGACAGCAGCGGTGAGTGCGGGCGCGAGTTCGGCTCCGCCTCCTGACCGTAGCTAGGGTTTGGTTCTCTAGGGTTTTGCCTGCTTGCGGCTGCGGTGCGGATTGCTCGGATACGAGGCAGGTTTTCTGCATAGATAGACCTTGTATCTGGTTGGATTTGGGGTGCTAGGGTTGAGCTTGCAAGGCTTTTGGGTAATGGTTTTCGTGAATCGCCAGTTTTTTTTTTCTGGGAAAGAGCGAATATCTATGGAGCGGAGGATAATTGCGGTGAATTCAGTTCTTGCTCAGGAATAATGTGTGTTTGGTGTTGGAGAATCTGGCCAATTTTGTTTCATTGGGAGGAATTTGATGGTTTCGTTTGGTGCTTGGATAGCAATTTGATGGAATCATTTGAATTGATCATCTCGTGGTGAAAATTGTGTTGAAGCTCTCTTAAAAAAAGGACATAATAGTGATTTTCCGTAAATCTGCTCTTGTTTAATGTCAAAACATAATTTGTGGACTCCAAGCTTTGAAATTTTTATTCAAATTTCTTTTAAATTATCTTTCTGGAGAATAAGGATCCCACCATCCAACCCAAACGGAAAACAATGTTGTCCTTCGCCCGCCGTCCGTTCTCCGCCGTCGTCCCCGCCGGAAACCTCCTCGGCATCCACCTCTTCCAGTGTCCCGATACGGTGGGCATCGTCGCCAAGCTCTCTGACTGCATCGCCTCCCGCGGCGGCAACATCCACAGCGTTGATGTATTCGTGCCCGACGATAAGCCAGTCTTCTACTCCCGCAGGTCAGCCAACAGCTCTTAACCTCCTCCTCCTCCTCCTCGCCTTGTTCGCCCAAGGCGCAACAAACCAACCTCACCTACCTTCCTTGTAGTGAATTCACATACAACCCAAGGCTCTGGCCACGCGATGTACTCCACGCCGACTTCGTCAATCTGTCAACCTGCTTCAATGCACAACACTCTACGGTGCGGGTACCTGATCTTGATCCCAAATACAATATTTCGGTCCTAGCTTCCAAGCAGGTTCACCCCTACTGTACTGGATGGATGGTGTAACAACTCAATTTGACCAGAAAAAGCTCAATTTTTCACCTCTTCGTGCTCCTGTCTAGGACCATTGTTTGTTCGACATGTTGTACAGATGGCAAGAAGGCAGGCTTCCCGTTGACATCAAATGCGTCATAAGGTGAGGTGACCAAGCACTCTGAGACTGGGTGGTCCTCCTGTTTCCCGCTTTATATGATTTCCAAAATAGAGAAGTAGAGTACTCGCTCACTTTGCAGGTTCCCTGCAGCAACCATGATCGACCAGCTGATAATCATGTCAGACGTTTTCTCGATAGGCATGAAATTCCCTATCACTACTTACCCACAACTCCTGGCAATAAACGAGAGCAAGAGATATTAGAGTTGGTTCAGGGTACAGATTTTGTGGTTCTGGCAAGATACATGCAGGTAAATATGATTTGCCATTTGTCATTACTTGTCGAGGCCTTAAAGTATCCAAAGATGAACTGCAGTAGAGGATGTGCATAAACTTTATGAGGAAATTTGACATTGCCTTCTGCTCAAACAAAAGTATCATTTCCCCCTCTCAGATATTCTCAGAAAGCTTTCTCAAAGCATATGGTAAAGATATTATAAATATTCATCATGGGCTTCTTCCCTCATTCAAAGGCGGAAATCCTTCAAGACAGGTGTCATAATTGTTAGCTAGACTTGTATGCTTATTTTTATCTGGAGTACTAAGATAAGAGAAGTGCTAATCTGTAACAACATTTTCAGGCCTTCAATGCTGGGGTGAAGTTGATTGGAGCAACCAGCCATTTTGTTACACCAGAACTTGACGCTGGACCGATCATTGAGCAGATGGTATTCATACTTTTCCATAACAACTAACCTTACCTAAGTACAGTACTATATTATCAGATTGATAGGTCCTCCTTTTTCTTGTGATACAGGTTGAACGAGTCTCTCACAGAGACACATTACAGAGCT
The DNA here is from genome assembly GCA_001602295.1 of Zoysia matrella. Taxonomy (NCBI): domain Eukaryota; kingdom Viridiplantae; phylum Streptophyta; class Magnoliopsida; order Poales; family Poaceae; genus Zoysia; species Zoysia matrella. The sequence goes on along the minus strand of BCLG01001415.1, from coordinate 73,195 downwards.
TTGTTGTCAAGTCGGAGAACCTTGAGAAGCAGTGTCTAGCAGAAGCCATAAGATCATATTGTGAGCTACGTGTCCTTCCATACGAACTAAAGAAAACCGTTGTGTTCTGAGCTAATAATTCTTCACGAGGATTGTTATGTTATTCTTTTGCAAAACTAGCAATAAATGATTCGTTTTTCTGTAAGTTCCCAGTAGATCATTAGCTTGATCTTGTTGAGTGACAATATGTATACTTGCACGATGTCGTCATACTAGCATTCACTGAACAACTCTTGCTTCCCAGTATGGAAATTGGACGGGCCTAATTATTGCGGCCTGGAAGTCGGATTCGGACACAACTGCTTCCTCTTTCCCTTTTGTTTCAGCGACCAAAGCACTGTTGAGTTCCCGATTCGCCGCCGCCATGAGCACCATGAAAATCGTGAGCCTCTAATCTCAGGAGCAACATCCTTTACCCCAAGGAGGAGAGGGACAGGCGCGACCTCTTCGCCTGCCGCAACTGCGAGCACCAGGTTTCTATCTTCCCTATTAAGTGGTTCCACGACTTGTTCTTCCTTGCTGATTCGATCCAGGAGATCTCTGACAACAATTACGTGTATCGAAACGAGATGCTTGCTTCCTACACTAGTTATTGATGATATCAAATCAACGAATACTTGCATTACATGCCAGCTAATAGAAACCAAGGTCTAAAAACTGCTTCACGATTTTCAGGGGATGACTGGTTTTTGGTTCAAAATTTCTAAAAAATTAAAAAAAATTGAAAACCGGTCAAATAGGTCAGTAATTCGGTTTAGATTCAAAGTTGAAAGAACTGCTCAGTAAACTGGCTCCAAAATTTGATTTTTTACATTTATAGCGATTTTTATAATTTTCAGTGAAACCAATATTAAATAGTTTCCTTGGCTCGATCTGTAACTCAAACCTGCCGAGCCTCTA
>BCLG01001415.1:54587-72251 GCA_001602295.1 Zoysia matrella | reverse complement strand
GGATTTTTGAAAGCTTTCAACAACCATCTCAGCCCATGAATTTATGGAGTGATCTAGGTATTGCGGAGCAACAAATCTACACCGCGGCCACTCACGACGCTCGCAGCACCACCGCTCCCAACGCGCACCGCTCGGGCACGGCAGCAACGATCCGCCCTCCGGGAAGGCTGTGTGTGAGGATCCAGCGCTGTCGCGCCCCCCTCACCTCCTTCATGCCGACGCTGACGATTACCGCGGGAGAGGATAGCTTCGGCGCGTCTAGGACATTGGGAGGCAGGTATGCATCTCGTGGGACTGCATCGTCAAGGCGGCACCGCCGATTCGGCGGTGGAGCGGTAACCCGAGACAGCGCGGGTGCAGATGCTGAGGTGGGTTGTGCACTGCAAGTCTGCAACCCTGTGGTTCTGCTCCCTTCCACCCTCGTCCTCTAGTTCTTCGCCTTCACCACCCCTCAAGCACACCGTGGTATAGTTCAGACCCCTCCGCTCTGGAGGTCCTTCGTCTTTTCTAATTTCTAGTTGGACTGATCCTACAGCAAATTCATTGGATGTGCTCCCCAAATGGAGTGATTGGATTCCGCAAACCAATTTTTGGTTTTATCCCAGCACCGAGCAGGATGCAAGAGGAAAATTTTAGTTCGAAATAGATCAATCAAATATCTTACAGAGACCTAGTCACCTATGAAACTACTATGCGAACCAACCAACATTGAGACTGACAGAGCAAGTGTGCGGCCTGGCAGCTCAGTTGCTGCCGGCTCCATCAGGTGCATGGCTGTGTGATTGATTTACGTAGTTGTCGAACCAAAACATCAAATGGCAAAGATCGGACTCCACCTTCGACGCCCCTGCATACTTATACCTTGTTTGCCCCACCCCTCCTTGTATCCCCAAAGCAGAGTGGCAGATGCGTGATCACCATCGATCTTCTATAAACTGTGTTAATTTGCTCAGTTTATTCACAGCTAAGATTGCACTTCGTTTGTTAGCAGAAATCATTTGTTTGTGTATTACAATTGACTAAGAAGCACCTGCTCGGCAGCACAATTTTCAAATTTTCTTTAGGCACCAAAATGAAAGCACAACCTTATCGATGATTTAAATCATTTGTTTGTCAGATACGATTTCAACTACTTTGGCTTCAGAATCTGGCTTCAGAATCATCTTTCACTAGTGCCCAAATTTGGCTCGGCTGCATTATGAATTTGGTGTATGTGTTGTTCTGTCTTGTTTTTAGTAGAAAGTTAGATTTGTTTTCCTTCATTGCACTAATCATCCCATGTGTCGTTCCAATTCCAGCCTTGTTTGCCCATCGATTGCCTCCACCTCGATGTTTCTCTCGCACTTAATCGAATTGTTCATCCAGGTTGCTACTGCATCTTGGTGGCTGTAATCTATGAAGCGGAATTGAGCTAGACAGGCGCGAATGTTCACATGTTTTTCTGCCCTCAAATTGTTACAAATCTGTTTAGGTGCCTTTTTGAAATTGATATATGTCACCCCCTGAGTATTTGAGAAAAAAAATGTCATCCCCAATTTCACAATGTTTGTTTATTTTTTTTAAGTATTTGAAATCATTCTGGCTTTTCGGTTAGCTTACTAAGTAATTAAAATGCATCTCACGCATGTTCTCCGGTTTATTTTCCATTGCCCTTTGCTTATTGAATTCACAGGTTATTATTCCAAATAGTGTGTTGTATGGACATTGTTTTTCCATATGTTTTTTGTTTGTGTTCTTATCGTTACCCTCTATTCTAACTGATGGGCACCATAGATTGTTGCTTCCATAATTTTACAGTAATCATAGACATCACTATCTTATTTTTTTTTTCTCAAACTATAATGTCAGGTGAGAAGATATTTCGGATGAAGGAAGATTGAAATTGATTACATTGGATACCAATCAGTACGGATGAAAACTTGATCTGCCTGAAATACCCATCCCGGCAACTCCAGCTGCAAATGGTCATCTCAAGTAGTGCAACATCGAGTCCCCCATATCAGCTGCACATGTTGTTTCTACTACCGCACCTATGCATTCTCCACCGTTTCAAAAGAACAAAAAAAAAATATGCTGACAGTTCTTTTGGAAGACGATGATGACGACTTCATCCTATCCACGAAGCAGCGCACGTGTTGTTGTGAATCTAGTTGTATGTTTAGGACTATGGAGAAATCTGGGCGATTTGCCAGCAGTAGCAGCAAGGTGAACAATGGTTTAAATGGCTTGTGTTGATTATCGAACACACCATTAACCAATACAATTTGTATTTCTAATGTTAAGTTACTCCTCCTCTGATGGATGATTTGTTATCAACTGCTTTGATTACAATTGGATCTCTCACACCTTAGATTTCTTATTTTCTGGTCAGTTGGCCCCTTTCATATCTAGCAGGGTTCATTTGTGTAAATATGGTCAAGAAAGTACTACAAATATGATAGTATGTCCAGATTCATATGTGTTAGTATATCATCCAGAATTCATATGTGTTAGTATATCGCTCGCATGCTTATTCACTTATGGGTGGTTCCATAATTCGTCATCAATATCACCTATTTGCATAACAAGCTTTTCCTTCTCAGCTGGTAATAATTTCTGTCACTTAAGAAATTAAAAAACTAAGGAATTCAATGATAAATGCATTCATGTAAAGGTTTTTCCCTTTCGTAACTAGCAGGGATCATCTGTGTAAATATGACCAAGAAAGTACTACAATACAAACATGATAGTACGTCCGAAACTCATCTCACACATATCTAACTCAGATGCTTATTCACTGATTGACGGTGTCCAGAATACATCACGAATATCAACTATTGATAGAAGAAGCTCTTCTCTTCTCAACTCATAATAATTCCTGTCACTTATGAAACTAAAGAATCAATGATAAATGCATTCATGTAAAGCTTTTTCCTTTTCATATCTGGCAAGGTTTATATATGTAAATGACCTAGAAAGTAATACAAACATAAGAGTATATCCAGAATTCATCATCTATATCACCTATTAGCAGAACAAGCACTTTTCTTCTCAGCATGTCTCGTAAACTGTTTTTTATTCTAATCATCTCTTCTCAGTCTCATCTTCCTCGGCCGAAAAATCCTCCTCCAGTTTCCTATTAATTGGTGACCTGCCTCTCTTTGTCCCAATGGTTCCCCGTCTTCCCCTTTCGTGAACAGAGCAACATCAGTTTTAATCTTTGACAAATTTGCATGAAGTAGTGCTCTCAGAGCTTCTCGATCACAAAGATGTTGAAGGCGTCATTGGCACTTGAGGATTTTGAACTAGATTGTCAGACCTGCTGAAGAGCTCGCGTTGCCAATCCTTCGCCAAGGCTCTGGCTGGAAGCCACCGTGCGGTACAGCCTAGAAACCACACCTGGAAGCCTCAACTTCGAATCGCTGATACGCCTCGCCCTGGATCGGCTCACCTTACAATCGTCACTCTTGAATCACCCTTGAAATTTGCGATGGATGCCTCTGAAATTTGTCGGTTTTGTTTTTTAGATGGAATAGAGCAGTTTGCGACGAAGCATTAAAAGCCTTGCAATTCGCCGGTTCGGCTCCGTAATGCATGCACCCTGTGCGGGTCGGAACTTGTAACCGGTTTCCAGATGGCCGGGCGCACGTATTTGTTGGTAGTAGGTCAAGTCATAGTGTGCTCGTCTGACTTAGCTACAAAATTCTTATTTTATGGCTAGCTACAAATCAGTGATATATATATATATATATATATATATATATATATATATATATATATATATATATATATATATATATAACAATTAAATTAGGAAAAAGGAGAGTTAGGGAAGCTGCCACTACTCTCGAGCCTCGAGGCACCAAACGGCTACACCACTTTACCAAAGCTCAATCACACCCTCCGCTATCCAGGCAGCCAAGGATATATGGAATCTCTCCCGGTGCCGAGCGTGCAGGTGATGGTGGCGGCCACCGGTGGAGCCGATGTGCCTCCAAGGTATCTTCGGCCAGAGGTGGCGGCAGATGCTGTCGCTAGGGACGGTGAGGCCGAGATCCCCACCATTGAGTTCCATAGGCTTCTTGGTGGCTCCGTTGAGGAATCTGCACGCCTCCATCGAGCCTGTCAGGAGTGGGGCTTCTTTCTGGTTTGTTAGCTTTCACTTACCTGCAGCTTTGTTGGTGGGCTGCCATATGCTGATAATATTCGGCACGCAATCGGTGTCTGCAGCTAATAAAACACGGTATCCCACAAGAGATTATCAAGGTAATGAAGGCAAACGTTGAAGGATTCTTTCAACTGCCTGCGGAAACAAAGAAGCAGTTTGCTCAGGAACGAGGGCAGCTGGATGGTTATGGTCAGCTATTTGTTGTCTCGGAGGATCAGAAGCTGGACTGGGCTGACATTCTCTTCCTGAACACACAGCCGCCTCAGAACAGGAACATGAGATTCTGGCCGGACAAACCTGCTGAATTCAGGTCCTAGTTCCTGTACCTGCAAACCGGTTGTTTTTATCATACAGTAATAGTAAGAGTACACATGGACTAAAATTTGACTGTTTGATTCCAGATGGACGCTGGATAGATATTCGGCCGCTGTGAAGGATGTGGCACATTGCCTGCTGGGTATCATGTCGAAGAACCTGGGTTTGGATTCTTTGGAACCAGGGGTGATTGATGAAAAATGCATCGATGGAGTGTAGGCAGTAAGGATGAACTACTACCCTTCATGTGCTGAGGCACACAAAGTGGTCGGCTTTGCTCCGCATTCTGACTCGGATCTTCTGACTCTTGTTCTGCAAGTGAATGAGGTTCAAGGTCTGCAGATAAGGGGAAGAAGGGGAGATGGTAGATGGGTTCCCGTGAAGCCTGTTGAGGGAGCTCTTGTGGTCAACGTAGGAGACATTTTTGAGGTATGGAAATTGTTTGCACTTTGTCTTGTACTCCTCCCTCTAGTCTGGCCTCTGCTTTTATATGAGTAATTGAATTGAAGAATGGTGGAGGAGCAGGTGTGACTGCACTGATGGATATGGAAATGCATGACAGATCTTGACGAACGGGAGGTACAGGAGTATCGAGCACCGGACCGTGATCAACAGGGAGAAAGAGCGGCTCTCCGTTGCGGCATTCCACTCTACAAGCGTCCATGCCATCATCGGACCTCTCAGGGAGATCATGGCGCATGGCGAAGACGCGCTGTATGAGACGATGGATCATGACAGCTTCATGAGGCTTTTCTTTTTCGCCAAACTGGAAGGCAAGAGCTTCCTACAACGGATGAAGAAAATTTCGCCCTAGACTTCCTCTTTTCTTAATTTGCAGTCACAAAAGACTTGTTCTTTTCTTAATTTGCAGTCACAAAAGACCTTTGCAATAAATTTCCTTTTAATTAGAGCCTTTACAATAATGTTTAGGGATCATCATCGTTCCGCCACTGTGCTTGCTTATGGTTACTACCTAGCTTCGAGCCTTGGACCCAATTTAATCGCCTCATATCATATCATCATGGGCTGGCCCGGGCTGATGTACGATCCATAGTGATCATCATCCCATGGGCTGAAAGAACACAGCCTTTTGTTCCTCACGCGATGACTCGATGGGATCACGACGTCACGTGCATTCTTCACATGCATATGCATACGCTTCGCTGGCTGGCTCATTATTCGTTTTAAGGGAATTTTGATCTACCATGCCACGCCAAATTAAAAGTACCAACACACATTAGGATGCTAATTCTACTGCAGTACTACACTTGTAGTAGAGCAGTAACCTTTTAAGCCGCCTGCAGTATATTAATATTACAGTAGATGGCTGCTTCCGCTTGCTTGCTGATTCTCGCTCTAGACTCTACCTGCAGTCCACAAGCACTCTCCCTCCTAGATCAGTAGATCGAGCAGCGCAATTGCTAGCAATGGCGTCCGAGTGGGAAGCGGTCGATCTCGGCATGGGACTAGTCCACCACCACACGACTAACACCACCACCATGCCGCCGGCTCCCAGTCCCAGCAGCATCAACCACGTACTATTTCTACAGCGGCTTCATCAAGCTCCTTCAACCTCTTATTCGCCGACGACTTCTCCATACCAGCTGTGCCCGTAAATCAAGTTTAATATATATACTTATTCCGAGCTAGCTAGCAGCTGCTTAATTAGCTATTACTGTTTAATTTGTTACACTGACTAGTCTCTATCTGAAAATAATGTATGCAGAGTGAGGAAGCCGCGGAGCTGGAGTGGCTCTCCAATTTCGTGGACGACTCCTACCCCGACATGCCCAGCTATTACACGCCGGAGGCCATCGCCCCGCTCAGCAGCAGCAGAATACTACTAACAGGCACACTATGAATTTGTAGATTGAAAGAGATATAGTGTGTATCTTCTTAATCTTAATCGATGTGGTTAAATTTATGAAAGACTCAAAAATATAATTTGATTCGGGCCACCGTGAAGTATAATACCCTACGTTCAGAGATTAGAATCGATGAACTCACATATAATAGAGTGGATTACAATAGCGAAAGAGTTCTTACGTGAGCAGGGTTCTTAGCGCGCCTATGTAGATGTGTGTTTGTTGTTGTATAGAGGTCTCCGACGAGTCTAGGAGGCTAGACAGAGTTACTTGGCTTTGACGTTATTCTGCTTTCGACTCATAGAGTCGGGATGACTCTTATGACTGGGTACGCTCGTTTTCTTTGTTGGGCTTCGTAAAATTTTGAAAGAATTTTTTTTTAAGCTTACAAAAAATGTGAGTCAATTATTGTTGATGGACCGTAAAATATAACTTAGGCTGTCCAGTAATCTTGTACCGTAATTACCCGAACATATCATCCCGACAAATGGTAAACCGCCTTCCGTGACCAGCAGCAGGACCAAGCGCTCGCGGCCGACCTCGGCACAGCAGGCGTGGCAAAGATCCAAGAATAAGCAGAACCTCCCGGCAGCACCAGCGGCTGGAGGTGGAGGGGACGACCCCAACAGCAGATCAGAGGACGGCGGCGTGCGGCGGTGCCCCCACTGCGCCTCCGAGAAGACGCAGCAGTGGCGCACGGGTCCCCTGGGGCCCAAGACCTTGTGCAATGCCTGCGGCGTCCGCTACAAGTCCGGTCGCCTGGTGCCCGAGTACCGCCCGGCCGCGACCCCACGTTCGTGCTCACGCAGCACTCCAACTCGCACCGCAAGGTCATGGAGCTGCGCCGCCAGAAGGAGCTCATCCACCTCCGCGGCACCTCATCCTCTGCTTCATCATCGCCATTCCGAGACTACGGCTTGTGCTGACCTGCCCTGCCCTGCGTAGTTGCAACAGTTTTACAGATTCCTTCTCCGCTTCGTTCGTCCTTTTTTTTTGCATTTCTTACTAGCACTAGAAGTAATTTGTTTCTACATCTATAATTTTATTTTATTCTCGCTGGTTTCGTATCCCAGCTTAAAATGCGTTCAAGTTGCTAGTACAAATTAAGGTACTCCCGCGCGCAACGAAGCCCCTTTGAAAATTGAAATGGTGGTTGTTATTTTTTATCTGTTTTTTTTAATAAAATTGAATTGATTCCTTTGAAACTACTGTGAAATTCCTAGGTTCCATGTGATGCCCAAGTAATTTGAGAGAAAACAATTTGCTGTGTTTATCAAATGAAAATGGATATGCTCTGTTTGTCAAAATGGATAAGTGGTTTTTGAGTGACAGTTTAATAAAAAAATGCAGTTTTTTTACGAGAGAGAAAGAGAGAGATGATCTATGGGTGCACGTAATGGAGGTGCTTCCTTGGTTTGGTCGCTGCAAACTGCAACTTTTACGAGAGAGAAAGAGAGAGATGATCTATACTTAGTAGCACAACATTACCGCTCACTTTACTGTGTAACCGATTGATTTACTTACATACCGAACAAATTCAATTGTCTGTAAGGCTAATCCTTGTGAATGATTGGGTTTCAATTTCAATTTTCATTTTTTTTAATCCTCTTCTACTTAGTACTTAGTACAGCTATAATATATGTTCTATGTACGCACACACACGTCCACACACACTCAACTCACACTTACTCTATGTACACTAAACCAATCTACACCTCTATGTAGTAATAAGAGCGCGTTCTTTTTGAGATCACCGGAGTCCTATGAAGTCCGATGCACCAAAGAGACATCACACTCGCTTTGTGACACCACGCGCGAAGAGAAAGACCTGAAACGCGGACGAGCAGCGTTCGAACCCGCGCTGGCTAGCGCGCACCCAATGATGCTAGCCACTCAAGCTCTGCCCGGTTCTCAATTTCAATTTCTTTCCACAAACCAGAGCCAACCGAACGATTAGAACCAGACACAATTTATTAGATAAATGTTTCTCATTTTTGAACTAAAAACTAGTAGAAACCAATATAGCTACGTTCTAGTTTATCAGAAACTGAAACACTAATAAACCAAATGAGGCATGTACTGTCTCTAGGCTGAAAAGGGTTGGAAAAATGCTCTGCCATTTTCATTTTTACATTTCAAACACAAACGAAAACAGTCGAAAAAAATACAGAGTTTCAAAAATAAAACAATTCGAACGGTAATGCATCAGAAACCATCGGTAACCGAAACGAAGTCGGAAATATAATAACATAAATGTTATTTGAAAAATAAATTCATAAGAGATTGTTTGATTTGTAAATTTTATTTTTTATTTTTCTTAAAACATATTCAAATGAAATCTCATTTTATAGATTTAATTGCAAAGAATATAAATTCGTAAATAAAATATTAATTAGATTTACTAATTAAAAAATATTAATATTTAAAAGATGTTAAACATTGTTTGAGGTTTCAACGCAACCTTTGCTTGGGCTGGTGGTGAAACATCCATCCTACATTTCTTTACTTCCAGCAGATCTCGTCGATAGCTACCGTCCGATTCATTAGATCTGAGCTGATTTTCATATTTGGAGGAAAAGGTAAAAAACAAAAAAAATACCGGTAAAACAGAATTCCGTTGAAACAGTCGAAAAAAAGCTATACCATTTTCATTACCGTTTTCATTTTTTATTTTACTATTTTTGTCCATTTTCACATTTCTCCACCTATTCGAAAACGATACAGAAAAAATGGCAAACGAAACGCCGTCGGAACCAGAAATTTCCATATCACTTTTCAGCCCTAACCGTCTCGGCTCTTCTGATACACCTGAAGATTACTGGAAAAAAATGAAGTCACTTATTAGCCTACTTTGCAGATCAGAGGCCCACACCCAGCTGACAATGATGCACCTCACGTACTGCATCGGCTTTTCTGAGACAACTGCCCGGTGCCCAGGGAAGCTATTTTGCCCTCGGCAGCACAACAAATAATGTCACCACATTACTTAGAACAGCATGCCTCATATTTAATCGGAAACAGGCAGTACCTACCTCATAGTCACTTCCATGTCAACTAGCTTCCCCTTTGCTTGCAACTTCTGAACATGCAGCCAAAAGACCTCGCTCAATGCACTGCCAAGTGCCAAGGGATATCAGCACAAGGAAAAAATGATTGATCAATCAGTGTTTTATCTTCTGTATATATAAAGCCTAAAATAGAACACTTGCAGATTTGATGTCATTAGTATGTACCAACAAAGAAATTGACGGAGCATGGCCATCTTAAACATGTCTGATCACCTCCATTCAAACAAATTATTATTTACGGACACTACAATGAAGCGACTTGAGGGAGAAAATGCAGTTAAGCAAGAGAGAGCAGCCTTTTATGCTGTTGTTCTTTTGATGTACCTGAAAAAGATAGCTGTGGAGCCAATCTAGTGTTTGAGGAAATGAATTTGCTGAGACGTCAACAATGGTCAATCCCTGAGTATGAATTAAGCAGTACCTTGGTGACACACAAACAGTAGATGGATAGATCAGACTCATCATGTGACTAACTCAATAAAAGTGACACATGATATTTATTAGGCATGAGACTCAACGCAGAAACATATAATAACAAAAACATAAATAACTTAAAGCGAGAGGTAGAAACTTCTACAATTTCATGTCTAAGTAACCAAGGGAAAATTACCTGTGATTCAAACGAACAAAGATAGTCCTGAATAAGCTTAAGGTTATTTATAAGCTTCCGATGATCCTGTAACATTAGAAGACATGAACAAGTGATTGGGTCAGATACTAGGCAAGTAGGCATCAGATAACAAATTTAAAAGTAGGTAAAAATATCCACAACTTATTAGGAGTCAATTTATCATTACTAATTTATTGCTCTATATCCACATAGGGCAATTCAAATATATAGAAACTAAAAGAGGAGTTTCAAGGTATAGCGTCACATGGCACATTTATCTAGTACAGTATCTTCCATCAGATGTCATGACCCTAGAGATCCTGTGATTTATAGAATATCCATGGCAAAGTACGGGTGACTACAAGTTCTGATAACCAAGCAGTATTCTCCACAAAACAATTATTACCATTTATGCCAACTACAGTAGATTACGAGAATAAAAGGCTGCAGAAAAATTTTAAAGAACTATATATACCTGAGGAAGGGTATTATCTTTGAAAGCTCTAGTGGCTATCCATTCCTCTAACAATGCCTGATCAGATCAAAATAAATCAGAACAGGAGACTGAACATGAAATAATAATTCAAATAGAGAGTGCAGAGGCAATGGATGCCAACATGTGTCTCTTGAATCAGCAGTTATACTATGTCGCATTTATGATAGAGTTTACAACCTTGGCTCAAAGATTTACAGAGAATAAGCCATATGATGGCTTTCTTATACAGTCAGGCAAACATGCCTCTATCTGTATTGTGTAGTTGGCTATAGTAGCACCCCTCGGGTCCTGGGTTCGATTCCCTGGGAGTGAATTTTTGGTTGGGGTTAAAAAAATCCCCTTGTCTATCCCATGCCAAAACACAGGTGTAAGGCATGGCCCATGTCGTTGGTCGCTCACACAGACTACGGTGCCGCTGCCCACTGTGTATGGGTGGCGTAGAGGGTTCGAGGGTTTTCTTGACGTGCATGAGAAGGTATTCTAACCCCTTGTAGGTCGAGTTTTTTAGAAGGTGAGTTTAGGATATCACATAGCAAATGGTAGCAGACCAAATATATTAAAAACACAAAAAAAAAAGAGAGAACAACCTTGTGATCAAAATCAGACATTCTCAATACGATTGGGACAACTATTGGCTCAGCAGCAGTTTTTTCTTTCTTGCCAGAACTCTTCTGTTGGTCCAAATCTTTATGTCCATCATCTACAAGGGAAAGATAGCAAGGACCTTTTAGAATGTAACATCACAACTCAAAAAATAACCTGGCAAATAACTGGGAAGACATTAAGCCATTGATTTATTCGCTCCACCTTTTTTGTGCAATTTGTAAAGAAACATATTCTGCTTTAAATTAGCCCAACAGTGGCTTTTTATTACAAAGAGAACTAGCTTGTTTTGCACTTGCTGTGAGAAAATTATATTGACTAGACACTAGAAATATGAATTTCCTACTTACCTTCATCTTTGGGACCTTCCTCTTTAGAACGTGCAGAATCAAAAGAATTAGTCCCGTGGCTGTTTGAATGAGGTGGAGCTTCATTGATTCTACCTTCTTGCATGCATTCTGGACTCTTGAAAGAGTGCTCGTTTTATTTCATGGAACTTATTTTGTTCTCAGCTAGTCCATTCTTTGGTTGATGTTCTGTCTTCCTTTCATCAGAGATGTCTGGATTTTCTGAATCTGGAACCTTTTTCTCCACCCTAGAGTTATCAACTCCCTTTTCCTCATCCATAAGAAAAATGCTTGGATCCAAGTGTATTCCCTGTGTTAAGATATTTGCTAAGATCAGAGATACGCTTTTGCAATGAGTACATTGTTTAGATCGTTCGGCTACCGCTCAAGTCTCAAGTCCATCTAAACAAACACAAAGGCCAAAAAAGCTGACTAAGATGGATAGTTGGTGGCAGATGAACTTCAAACGCTAAGTCAGTAACAAAAGAAAAATTGAAAGTAAGTATATCAGATCTATGCAACACCCCCCCCCCCCCCAAAAAAAAAGGACAACTTTCAGATTGTAATTTTGTTGTGCTTAGCAATGAAATTCCAGGACTTATCCTGTTATGGAAAAAAGTAAACTCTGGTATGTCAAGACCTGTTAATAGAAATACACATTTTAAAGTCTTCTTCCTATATATTTTATTTCTAGATAAAATTGCTATGAATTACATACTTTTTTTCTCATACATAACAATGTCAATGCGTTTGTTTTTATGTGGGCATAAAATATCATAAATTTTGTATAGTGAAGCACCCAATATCCATGTAACACTGAGAAGAATAGAGACAGAGAAGAAAGTCAACGGGATTGGATCCAAATTGACATTATCTTTTCTGTGGTTGTATACTGAGAATGCAAGAACATAATATTGAAGTAATTATTGTATCAAGGTATGTGAGCCATAACAAAAACAAAAAGTGCAGCAAACCTCTATAATAATTGGCTTCCCATCTTTCATGGCCTTCTTCAAATCACCAGCCAAACCTAGACAAAAATATAAAGTGCAGGACGTTCATAAGTAGCCAATGAAAATCAATGGAGTGCTTATAGATTTCATTTATGCAAGAGGACAGTCTTTTTTTTTGGCACAAATATTGCATACCTTTGCAAACAACTCTGCATTCCCTGCAAAATTCTGTGATAAGGTCTTCAGGTGAATCAAATTCGCGTGCCCACACAGGAACTGAAGTTAGTGGAGCACTGCATTTTGTTAACTATATGATCAGCTTAGATACCCAGATTCAGTAGCATCAGCTAATCATGACTTATATAAAAATCTTTGGAAAAAGAGGTGGATGGTGCACATGGCAGAAATAATGTTCTTTTTTCTATACAAAAAAAATAAAAGATAATACAACTTACTCTGTTGATGTCCTCAGCAACTCGTACACCATGTCTGTCTGCACATTATAATCAGAAATACGTAATCAAATTAGAAATCCATGATGGAAATTAGTAGGCGAAGCACAATCAGGGAAATGGCAAAGGAAAATAAACCTGCAAAATATTTGGTAAATTGAGCCTTTGAGCAAGTTGGGTAGCGATTGTTGATTTCCCTGTACAAGCAGTACCGCACACCAATATTACCAGTGGTACTCTTTGATGATGGAACCTGCAGTTGAGGATAAATGCAGAAGAGACAAGTTATTGGGATGCTGCAGAAGTAAAAGAGAAGAGAACATTTAATATTCTGCAGAACCATCAAATATCTACTCTGTTGTAAGTTGTAATAAAGAGAAATAGGAAATACCTTGTCATCATCTTATAGCGACTGATATAGTCTTTGCCGTACCCTCGTTTTTCCATAAGCTGTGAAATTGAAGAAGCAAAGGTTTTTGAGTTGAGACACGACATGAAAAACGTATGCACATATTCCCGAAAACATGGAACAAGGAAAAAATGGACCTTGAACAGATTCGCCTCCAGATCACTCTGTGAGCTGCAAGATGATCAATGAAAAGAAATTACGCATAGTAACAGGATGGTGGGAAAGGTAAAGGGCCAAAGGGGAATGTGAGTATTCCAACATACACATCAAGCAGGCTGTTGTCCACGAGCAACTTCTTGAGTTCCAGGGCATTCTTAATGGCAACATGATTAGGAATCTGAAAGGGGAAAGAAATAGTGCAATCTTAAGATGGCAGCTGGACTGGAAGCCTGGAAGTAGGAGAGGCAAAGTAGGAAAGGAGGCGGAAAGCAGAGGACCTTGGTGACGGTGAGCATCCTGCTGAGGAGGAACCTGGAGAGCACATAGTAATGGTCGGCATTCTCCACAAGCCAGACCTTGACCTTGACGAAGTCATATTTGGAGGTGGCGTTGCGGGAGGGAAGGGTGGCCGCGACGGCATCGGGCGGCCCTGGGTCGGGAGCGGCAGCTGCTCCGCTTTGGTCCTCCTGCTCATGCGGCATCATCGGTGACCGAGGTGGGGTTCAGGGAAGGAGCTGGAGGAGTGTTTGGATCGAGAATTCGACCCAGCGCCGGCGGCGGTCGGGGGGAGGGACGAGGCGCGGCGGAGTTCTGGCGGGCGGTGGCCGTCGGCAATTGCATAAACCGAGACCCGCAAGATCTCTGCTTTTCCCTGCTTCTGTGGCACCTGGGCTCTGGGCCATCCGGGTTGGATGGTTTTTTTTTTTTAAGAAACAAAAGCTCACTTCTCTATTAATCGTAGGGAGTACAATCATGTTGCAAACATTGCAACAAAAAAGGGGAGAAATATTTTTGCATCATATCCTCATTTCTGAGCCTCTTGTTGTGCTAGAAGTTTATATGCTGATCTAACTGAATACAAACCGTTTTGTTCTCCAGACCACGCCCAAAAATCTTCTATGTATTGACCCAGAGGAATTCTTAAAACCAAATCTGCATCAGCTGGTACCAGATTGGTTTTGATTTCTTGCTCACTCCATTGATTAGTAGCATGATCGATCAGTTGAACAACCTGGGAGGCTGACGCCGTTTCTGGATGGCACAACACTTTATTACCTACCCCTCCTGGAATCCATCGTTCATTCCATAGATTCGTGTTAGAGCCATTGCCAATTCTCTTGATCAAACCCATCTCCAGCACTCACCTTCCTGCCAGGATGGCTCTCTAAGTTTGAGATGAGTGTTTCTTCTTACTGACTTTTGCACACAGAGAATCAAGGTTTGTTAAAAGGCGCCACCCTTGCTTCCCTAACATGGCAAGATTAAACAGTTTCAAATCACGAAAACCCATGCCTCCACGAGTCTCTAGCAGAGTTATGTCCTGCCAATTTTTCTAGTGAATGCCTTTACCATCGACTTCACTACTCCACCAAAAATTTGATAAGGCGCTTGTAATTTTCCTGCAAGTATATGGTGCCAGAAAGAAACAACTCATCGAGTAGGTGGGAACTGCTTGAGCTACTGATTTAATAATTGTCTCCTTGGTTGCACAGCTTAGCATTTTTTCTCCCCAACCTTCCACAAGACCTTTCACTTTTGATGGAATAAAAACAAAAGCCTAGACCCAAATACTTCTTGAAGAGTTGGGAGTTTTAGAAATCTCTGGAGTCGGCCTCACCGATCTCCTTCATGACTTTCTTTATTTTATATCTAGTAGATAAGTACATTATCATCCAACACTCCCTCTCTCGAGATGCACGATAGATATCAATCATCCCCATCTTGTTACATGTGGATATGTACTCTCTAATTCTTATTCCTTTTGTTAAGCAATCTGCTACTTGATCACCTGAGTTAACATAAATTAATTCAAGTGTCCTATCATCCAAACGTTCCTTAATGAAGAATCTATCAACCTCCACATGCTTGGTCCTATCACTTTGGACACGATTATGAGCGATGTTGATCGCTGATCTATTATCACACCGAGTCTTCATCGTGTCGTTTGATAGATTCAGTTCAGATCGTAAGTTTTTCACCCATAATATATCACTTAGACACACCGACATAGCTCTGTACTCTGCTTCTGTTGTTGATCGAGATACAACAGGTTGTTTCTTGCTTCTCCATGACACTAGGTTTCCTCCAACAAAAGTACAATATTCAGAGATTAATCTCCTGTCATCTAAGCAACTAGCCCAATCTGCATCACAAGATCCTACTATGTTTAGATGACCATTCCTTTTGAACCATAACCCTTTGCCTGGACTACTCTTCAAATATCGTAAGATTCGAAAAACAGCATTTAGATGACTACTCCTTGGATCATGCAGCTCACCACACTTACTGCGTAGGTTATATCTGGCCTTGTATGACACAAATAAATCAAATGCCCTACTAATCTTTGATATCTTTCCTTATTCACTGGATCTCCAGACTGAGCACATATCTTATGATTCTGCTCAATTGGCGTAGACACAGGACGACATCCAAGCATACCTGTCTCATTTAGTAAATCCAATACATACTTTTGTTGTGAAAGAACAATCCCTTTCGGAGATCTTGCAATCTCAATACCCAAAAAATATCGAAGTTGACCTAAATCCTTCACTTCAAACTCTTTACTGAGATTCTCCTTTAGCCGAGCTATCTCCAAACTATCATTGCCAGTGATAACCATATCATCTACATAAACTGCAAGAATAGTGACATGATTCCCTGAATGGCGATAAAATACAGTGTGATCACTGTTACATTGTTTGTATCCCATACTGCACATTGCACGTCTAAAGCGATCAAACCATGCTCTCGGTGACTGTTTCAAACCATATAATGATTTTTTCAGCTTCAGTACTTTTCCTTTTGTTTGATCAGTAGCAAATCTAGGCGGGATTTCCATATAAACTTCCTCCTGAAGATCTCCATGTAAGAATGCATTCTTAACCTCCAACTGGTATAGTGACCAATCAAAATTAGCAGCACAAGAGATTAGTGTTCTCACTGTGCTCATCTTTGCGACTGGCGCAAATGTCTCATTATAATCAATCCCATATGTTTGACTATACCTTTTTGCTACCAATCTTGCTTTATATCTTTCTATTTTGCCATCAAGGTCCTGTTTCACTGTATAAACCCACTTGCAGCCAACTATCTTCTTGTTCACAGGAAATGTTACAAGGTCCCATGTCTTATTCTTCTCAAGTGCTGCAAGTTCCTCAAGCATGGCGGCCTTCCTGTTCGGATTTTGCTTGGCTTCTCTCCAATCATTTGGGATTGCCACTGATTGTAGTGACACCACAAAGGCTCGATAAGAGGAAGATAAGAACTCATATGAAACATAGTTAGCTATGTCACTCTCATCTTCAAAACCAAGTCTTATTGGAGGTCTTTCGAAGTTACTTCTTACCTCCCTCCTAACAGCAATAGGCAACTCTAAAGAGGCATCAACCTTATCTCCCCTTGCTTCCATTGCTTCACTACTCTCATCAGTAGTAGTTAGAGGTGGTTGTTGCTCTTCCATTTGCTGCCCCGCATTTTCATTATCACAAATATTTGAAGGTTGAATCTGCTTTTGTTTCCTTCTCCTTGTGTATACTTGTAAGTTTCCTTCTACATGTTTGTCACACCTATCGTCTTCACTTAGGAGTTTACTAGTTATCATGGGATGAGAGATTAAACCAGTCATAGTCCCTTTATGTTGCTCATTACCTATAGTCTCCATATTTCTATTCTCCCCCTCCTTACTAGTCTCATCTATGGTAGGAGAGTCAAGAACGGCAGAAAGATCACTTAGATCAGTTCTCTCACCATAGAAAGGAATTGATTCTCTGAAAGATACATCCATACTCACAAACATACGACGCTCAGATGGGCTCCAACACTTATACCCCTTTTGTCCAAGAGAGTATCCAACAAAGATACATTTGATAGCTTGAGGATCCAACTTCCCAATTGAAGGTCTATGATCTCTAACTGTGACACTCTCAAAATTTAATCAAAGTGAAATCCTTCTAAAATAATAATAATAATAAAATAAAATAAATAATAATAAATAAATGTGTCAAAGTGCTTAAATTCTTTTGAAGTTAAGTTATTTAAATTACTCTGAATTTGTGTGAATCTTTTCGAATTAAATTGATTTTTGAAATTTGAAATTTTGGGCTACTCCCTTTTCTTCTCTCTCTCTCCTCCACCAGCCAAGCCCAGCCCACAATGCTTGTAAGGAGGACGGGCGCCCCTGGGCCGTGCCGACCCAACGGCACCTCGGGCCAGCCCAGCCACCCCGCCTTCTTCCCCAATC
>BCLG01001415.1:0-53592 GCA_001602295.1 Zoysia matrella | reverse complement strand
CACGCAGACGGCTGGCAGGTGGGCCCATGGCCCACCTGGCAGCCAAGAGCCACGCAGACACATTGACAGTGGGCTCGGGACCCACTTGTCAGCCTCATAGGGATAAATGCTAGGGGCACCCAGTCTGTGTACACGAAATTTACCCACAGCCCATTTTAATTCTAAATAAATTTCCAAAAATCCCAGAAAAAATTATATTTTTATAAAAACACCCCTACAATATAGAAATTATCTGCCAAACCCATTTCCACTGCAATTTTACACTTAGACCCTCCACTTCCTAGGAAAT
Organism: Zoysia matrella; assembly: GCA_001602295.1. Lineage (NCBI taxonomy): Eukaryota > Viridiplantae > Streptophyta > Magnoliopsida > Poales > Poaceae > Zoysia > Zoysia matrella. The sequence goes on along the minus strand of BCLG01001415.1, from coordinate 53,303 downwards.
TACAAAAAGATCCCCACACTTATATTTAGCACTAATTCCACATAACACCTCCGTTCGTCGAAATCTCCGCGCCATTAAAACCAAGACTCCGAGCCCTTCTCTTTTACTTCGTGATTTATTCGATTCTTCAATTGATCGCTTTATTTTTCGTCATAGTTACGTTTGTTTCTCTTTTACCGTATAGACGACGAAGCATTCGGAAACGAGGAGGCCGACGACACGGAATACGAGGAGGAACTCGAGGACGTCTACGAAGGCAAGTTCTAACCCTTTGACCATATCGAACCTAATATTTGCCATGCTCCTATAGGACCAATCGTGCTTGCATAATTATGTTATTTATGTTAAAACCTTTGTGTAGAAGTCAACCTACTTGCTGCTAGAGTATTTACATTTAGAATAGTCCTAAACTTTTACTAAGTGTGAATACTACCTTGCTACCATGTTTGTTTACTATACCTTGATAACCGTAAGAATCTCGTCCTTAATTCTTTAAGGGTCGGATGGCTACCTTGGTTACTAGAACGCTTAGGATCTCTCTCTCCCTACGTGAAGCTATGCTTCGCTGTGCTATATATATATTCACCATCTTTTTAAAAGTGTTAAGTAGAATTTGGTGATGTGAGTAAACCATGTGAGACTGTGTGATTAGCAAAAACTGTGTTAGGTGATGAGATGGGATTTTGGAAACTCGGCCGTGGGGCGGGCTCCTAACAGTATGTGCCTGTGTGTCAGTGACAGACTTCGGACTAGTCCACCTGTCGTGGACGAGCGCCGCCCCTGCCATATAAGGACCGGTTCGTCGGACCTCAACGTAGTGTCTACGTGCAACCACAGAACCTTTGTTCTTGGGAAGGACTCACCTTCACCCTTTGGTATCCATGTGGCCCCTTAGGCGGTTGGTTGGCACACAAGTCGCAGGAAGTGGTCGTGAGATAACTCGCTGTCTGGTCTACGATTACAGCAATGGCCCGCGCCATGGGAAGTGAACAACCCATGGCATGGCTCCTGGGTACTTGGTAACGACCCGAACCGTGCGGGCGTCCAGGGGATGACGGGAAAGTGCTATCGCGTCATCGGGCTTGCTCTCGAGTGATGACCCCTGTTAGCATCTTGAGGAGACCTTATAGATATCTTAGTGCGTGAAAAGTGTGCGTTATGTGACTCTGTTGATCAAGAGAAGCATAGCCTATGGGTACAGTGTACAACCTCTGCAGAGTGTATAAATCCATCCGGACTGGCCGTTGTCACGGTATTGACACACTACAGCTTGGGCTCACTTTGATTAGTTTTGTCTATCTCCTTGAAGTACTTACGAGTGGGTATAAGCGCCCGTGTTTTGGAAAAAGTGTCTGATTGGGATATTGGAGGCCCGTCCAGTTAAAATTTGGGAACTGACGGAAAAGGTGACTTTCTCTCGCAGGGCCACTAATAAAATATTGACTAGTGTAGGATTACCATACCCTCTGTTTTGAAAAAATTCTGGTCTACCCTGCATAAAAATTAGCTTTCGCTAAACAAAAACCCGAGCTTATCCTTGATGGCCACGTGCATGAATATAACCCTCCGAGTTGGAACTTGTTGAGTACCTTGTACTCACCTTTGCGACAATCGTTCAGATGAAGAAGAAGATGACGTCCCGCTTGAAGGCGATGAGTAGAACTCGTTCTTCGCGCAAGTTGCCTGTGGCGTAGCTTTTGGTCTCACGCTTTCGCTATTTATGTAATGATTGACCGAGGATGTTTCGCACTCCTCGAGGGTTTGTAATGGAAACCTTGATTGTGTATCTCAAGTATCTGGGACAATATATGTAATATTATGGTATGTGCCATGTATCCACAATGTTTCGTGCGTGCCAACTACTGATCCAGGGATTGGTACGGTGTACACGAGAATACCCCAGAAATGGGGTATGACACTAACAAAGCAAGTGCATCCAAATACCTTTGGTGGAACAACAAAAACATTTTTCCCAAATAACATTTCATAAGGAGTTTTCATTCCAAGCACCCTTGATGGAGCCCAATTAACAAGATAAGTGGCAGTCATAACTGCTTCACTCCATAGAAATTTAGGAACATTCATAGTGTACATGAGTGAACGGGTTACCTCCAAAAGTCTTCCTTTCAGCTACACCATTTTGTGGTGGTGTATCAAGACATGATGTTTGATGGAGAATTCCTTCACTTGAAAGAAAACATCCAAACTCCTTGTTTACATACTCGGTCCCATTATCTGTTCTAATAATTTGAACATCAGCATTGAATTGATTCTTTACACAAGCACAGAAGTCCTTAAAGCATTCAAGAACCTCACTTTTATGTTTCATAAGATATAGCCATGTCATGCGAGAGTAGCAATCAATAAAGGTGACAAAATAGTTTTGCTCCACTCAAAGAAACCACAGGAGAAGTCCAAACACCAGAGTGAACCAAAATAAAGGGTGATAGGCTTCGCAAACCCCTACTAACATATGATGTTCTAGTGTGTTTACCGAACTCACAAGCATCACATACCAACTTATGTTTGTCCACCTTACACATTTCATCAGGAAATATCTTACTCATAACATCAAAAGATATGTGCCCTAACCGACAGTGCAAAAGCATTACCTTAGCTTCTTCTTCACTTGCAAGAACTGAGACAGCTAGACATATTGCTTCATCTGTCTCACTTCTATCAAGATACCATAATCCATTATGCCGAACTCCAGTCCCAAGTCTTCTTCCAGTCTTCCTTTCTTGAATTAAACAATTTTCATGATCAAGAGAAACCCGACAATCCATTGTGAGACCAAATTAACTGGGAAAGATGGGACATATAAAACTGAGGATAATGTAATAGACGGAGTGCAATGTACTGTGCCAACCCCTTTAATAGGTTGAGGTGTTCCATCAGCAGTTTGTATTGTCTCTTTATGAGAGTGTGTATATGGTACATATGAAGTAAATTCACTTGATGTGCCTGTGACATGCCTTGATGCACCTGAATCTAATATCCAACATGACTTTGCTTTTTGAATAGATGTGAATGCTTTATTCAATATACCTAAGTTAGAGTGAACCAGATTGGCCACATTGTCATCTGATGTTGTTGTCATTTGATCCTCTGATTTTGAATTCTTCTCACCATTCCTAAGCCTTCTCAATTCCTCTAATTCAGCGGCTGGAATTGTGACAAGATCAGATGTACCTTCTTCTCTCATAGCAAGATTAGCTTTATAGCCTCTTCCTCTACCACGACTTCCACTCCCCTTTGGTGCACCTCTGAAAATTCCTCTTCCTCTGCCACGGTTTGGCTTGAATGGTTGAGAACACTCACGACTTATGTGACCCTTCTCACCACAGTTATAGCATATCCTCGTTTCTTTAGATGCCGTCACAACAAAGGCTGGACGAGATGGAGATGGAGCATTATCTTTCATTACCTTCAGTCTACTCTCCTCTTGTGCAATAGCCGCTATGGCTTCCTCTAGACTAGGGAGATTGGATTGATGGAATATAGCAATCCGTTTTCCCTCAAACTCTGGGCTCAAGCCCCTCAAGAATTGAAGCACTCTTTTCTTTTCTATCCATTTCTTCACCCATGCCACACTCCGGGTGTGGCAACTCAATAGGCTCATAATAATCTAAATCAGCCCATAAACGCTTAAGTTCAGCAATATAATCCATCAAAGATAAATCTCCTTGCTTGAGATGATAGATTTTATCATCTGTTTCTGCCAACAACATGATATTTCCTGTGCCTGAAAACATTTTTGATATAGCTCCCCATATTTCAGAAGCAGTAACTATAGCATCCACTGATCCAGCAATTGTCAAAGACATCGAGTTTAACAACCAAGCTGCCACAAAAGAATTAGTAGCATCCTATGCCTTCCATTCATCACTTTCCTTATCTGTAGGCTCTAGTGCTTCTCCAGTGACAAAGCCCTCAAGTTTCTTGGCCTTCAATAGCAACATCGCCCTTCTGAACCAAGCTAAATAATTTTTTATACCCTCTAACTTGATATCAATTGGCATCAACTCCAATTTTTGAACTGTATCTATGTGTGTCACAATTGCCTTGCTAGTAGATGAGGCCTCATCTTTCTTTGCTGCAAGCAGCTCCACCAATTTGCTCAGAACCTGCTCAATACCTTGTGTTTCCCCCATTGTACTACAGAAATTAAAGTATCACAATTTCTACCAAATGATGACACAGTCAGCCCAACCAAGCAACTAGCCGTCTCTAGCACTCACAAACCAATCTGCACTTTGCCTATTCATACTCCTCTCAGCCAAGCAACAAAAAAAAACACTGAAACACAAAGCCCAGCCAATCCACAAGCACAGCAGCACCGTGAGCTACGGGAGAAGAACGGGAGCAGCAGATTACCAAAGCCACCAGATGTTTCCAACCAGATCCACCCTTGCACGGCCTCACTGAACCTGCACGAACCTGCTGCTTCTTCTCCCCTTCCAGGTCTGCCTTGAGCACGTCCACCTCGAGATCTCCAGCAGCCAGAACCTCCTCTCAAATCAGCCACTGCCTGCGGCCCCGCATAGGCCTTCCTGCCCGCCTGACATCCCTCTTCGGCGTGGCTCCAGCCTGAGCCCGTCACAGCTCCAAGGACCACCTTGCTCTGTATACCATGAAGAGTTGAGAGTTTTGGAAATCTCTAGAGTCGGCCTCACCGATCCCCTTCATGACTTTCTTTATTTTATATCTATTTTACACTTCCGTCCTCATATTACTACATAATTACACAATACACTAATAGATAAGTACATTATCATCCAACACTTCTCACTTAACGCCTCAGAATCAATATTAGTAATACTCTGCACTTGACCTTTCACAGTATCTGTGCAATTCAAACGGAAGAAAATGGCTGATTTAGTTGGGTTCACCTTCTGTCCCGACCCTTTCCCATAGGTCTTTAAGATATCAAAAAGACGTTGAGCTCCTCTCTCGCTTGTGTGAAAATTATACAGTCATCCGCAAATAGTAGATGAGAAACCCAAGGAGCATGGTTGCTCACTCTGATACCCCTTGATAAAAATTTTGGTCCAGTAACCTTTAGTAAACAGGAGAGTCCCTCAGCACACAATAAAAACAGATAAGGTGAAATTGGATCACCCTGCCTAATCCCTCGAGTCGGCTTAAAGGATTCTGTCAACTGTCCATTAACACGGATTGAGAACTCCACTGATTCAACACATCTCATGATTATCTCCATCCAACTCTGTGCAAACCCAAGTTGTAGCATGATGGCTCGAAGGTATGGCCACTCTACTCGATCATAAGCTTTAGCCATGCCAAGTTTCACTGCACAGGTCCCTGTTTTTCCTTTATTTCTTTTAAGATAATGAATATGTTCATAGGCTAACAGAACATTATCAGTTATAAGTCTGCCCGGGACAAAGGCACTTTATCCCTCCGAGACGATCTTATCCATGAGCGGTCTCAGCCTATTAGCCAAAACTTTAGAACATATTCTGTAGATCACATTGCACAAAGAAATAGGTCTAAAATATGTCGTCTCTTGGGGGTTTTTAACTTTTGGAATCAGCACTGACACAGTTTTGTTAATCACACTCGGCAAGTCACCCCCTCTGAGAAAAGCAAGCACTGCTGCACAAATATCATCACGAAGAAACTCCCAATGGTATTGAAAGAAACCTGCTGTAAACCCATCAGGTCCAGGTGCTTTATTTGGTCCCATCATAAATAAAGCCTTCTTTATTTCATCTTCAGTGAAAGGAGCACTGAGACTTTCATTCATAGCTGGAGTAACTTTGCAAGGTACATGCCGCATTACTTCCTGTGGAGATGTCCTAGCTTGAGCTGTAAAAAGCTTTTGATAAAATTTAGTAACTGTACTTTCTATTTCTGCTTGATCAGAATTGTAGGTTCCATCCTCCTTCTTAAGGGACGAGATTCTATTCCTCCTGGCTCGTTCACGTGCTTTTGCTTGAAAGAAAGCCGTGTTACGATCACCTTCCTGCAGCCATTGTACTCGGGCTAACAATTCTGCTATTCTTTTTCCAATTTCACTCTCCTCCCTGTTCGGGCCATTGTGCATATCTCTGGATCTGATATGTTCAGGCTTTTGCCTCAATTTTTGTAGCTCCTTCCGGATTGAGCCAAAACTGTCCCGATCCCACGACCGCATAGTATTCTGAAGCACTATTACATTAGAATGGAAGTCTTCAAGAGATTGTGCTCCAGGCTTCCATGCCTCGTTGACCATTGATTCATATTGATCATGTCTCCGCCACATATTCTCATAACGGAAACACTTCCCTCTCCCCTGTCATTGAGCTGGTTTCTTTAGTGATACTAAAATGGAGCAATGATCAGATTCAGTTGTTTGGATGTATTGTACTCTTGAATCTCTGAATAAATCACAGAAAGCAGCGTCTGCCAGAGCCCTATCCTACCGAACCTTGGTATTATTACATCCTCCCTGCCTGTTATCCCACGTGTAAGGCAGGCCAGCATAGCCGAGATCAGTGAAGCCACAATAATCAGCCATTTCACGGAACCCCTCCATCTGCCATTCTTCACGAGTGTTACCTCCAATCTGCTCTGAATCACACATATTTCATTGAAATCCCATGCGCAAATCCAAGGAAGTGTGTAAGCATGTCTTAAAAATTGAAGTAGCTCCCATGTCTCTTTGCGCTTCTCTCGATGAGGCTCTCCATAGCAGCCTGTAAAGCGCCACATTTGGTTACAATCTTCCTCTGTAACCCACACATCTATGTGGGCTTTGGAGTACGATTTCACCTCTACCTTTACTGAATTTGTCCAAAACATCACTAGTCCTCCACTGAGACCAGTGCTGTTCACACCGAAAGCGTGTTTATATCCCAACCTGCACCTTAAGTCTTGAGCTCTGTTAGCGCTTAACTTAGTTTCAGAAAGGAATATAATTGCAGGGCGAAAAGAATCCGCAAGGAAACGGATTTCTCGAACTGCCTCGGGCGCCCCACAACCCCCGCAGTTCAAACTTTAGAATACTCATTGTTCCGGCGGGCGTTGGCTTGGACGTCGTGGGCAGTTTGCAAGTGGACGACGATGGCTGGAGCGCCACCGGCGTTGGCTCGAACGCAGTGGGCAGGAGTGTCCACAGTGGAGCTGTGTAGATCTCGCCGACTAAGGCTACAATCTACGTCGGAGTTGGAGTCGCCTCCAGAATCGTCTTCTTAATCACCTGGTACTGTAGCATGGGAACAAAGGCAGCGCGACGCCTGCGCCCGTGCGGGACTCGGCCGACTCGTGTGCGGGGGCTCCAGGCCCGGGCACCCGACCAAGAACCAGGGTTTCAAAAACCCGGTTTGAACCGCGGAAAAGAAAATCGTAAAAACCGCGAAAATCGTTATAAAAATTGAACAAATTCAAAAATCAAATTTTTGAGAGGAAACCGAGCGGTTTTTACGGTTTACCGTTTTTGAATTTGAAATCAAATCAGTTTGAGCGGTTTTTCAACGGTTTTTGCGGTAAACCGCTCGGTTTGAGCGGTTTTCGAATTTTCAAATTTTTTCAAATTTTCAAATTTTTTAAAAATTTTTAAAACGAAAACCGGTGAACCGTAAAAACTGAGCCGCAGCGGTTTTCGAGCGGTTTTGTGAACCCTGCCAAGAACCCGAGGGAGGCGCCGCTCGGGGTTGACAGGGGCCGAGTGTCGGGAAAACATGTCAAACGGGTCGATAATATGAAGGAACTATTTGATTTTTGTGCTTACAATGATTTTTATAGGTTTTCCTGATTTTTTATGAAACCAGCTTCTTGACGTTTTGCTCATGGGAAAAGTGTAAAGAAAAACTTATTCAAACATGTAAGTGGCGTTTGAATATCTGGAAATAGAACGTAGAATGGGATTGGGAAAACTGAAGATTTCAACCATTTATTCTTCTATTATATTAAATCTCAATCTTATATTCATTTTCCAATTCTAATCTCACCTTCTATTTTCAGATATCCAAACGAACATCGTAGAGGTTTTTAAATGGGCAAGCTTTATAATTATATCAGTTCGGTTCAGTTAACTGCATGGAGATTTTTTTTTCCATAATCGGATTTTCTAAAAGAAAGTGATTCACATACTCGTACTCCTATATATACCCGACGTGTGGTGACTGGTGATGCTGAAAACCACGTCGCCAACACACTTCGTCAGGAATGCATGTATTTAATTGGAGAAGTCGCATGTTCTTCCAGAACATAAAGATAGCGGGATAACAATGGCAGCGACAAAGATCCACCAACTCTGCAAGAATCGAATTGCAGAGCTCAGCAGACTCCTGATCCCTCTGTTTCCCAGGACAGGAATCAACAGATTGATGGAGCTAGGAGTACTGGACGAATGATCTGTATGTTGTGTTTGGCCTCCAGATGAGTGGTATGCCGTCTCTGGCCACCAGCGTCTTGCCGGAGTCGCTGCGGATGCGGATGGAGAAGGGCGGGCGGAGGCGGTGGTTGAAGTGGAGCCGCCAGACGGAGCCCCAGGACTGGCGCATCGGCGTCCACCTCCCGCTCCGCGACTCCATGAGCTCCAACTGCACTACGTCGCCGTCGTCGCCGTTCTCGTACTCGATCAGCACTGCCATGTACACCTGGCTAGAGCCTTCCTCCACATGGAAACCAACCTTGAGGCCAGGGAACTCGCAAGGAACCCTTCCGTGTTGTTGGTTCATGTTCCCGTATTTCTATATATGATCAGTATATATGTACTCCATATATATACGGGATCAAATGAGCTCCACAAGTACTACAATACCTGGTGAACTGGATGTCGATGATTCCGACCTGTCTGAGCTCGCTGTTGCGGCCCGGTTTGGCCAGCTTGTCGAACGCCGTGCCGCTGAGGTCGAAGTGGTAGGGCGCCACCGGAGAGTAGTTCATGTCCGTGATCACCACCGTCTCGGGACGTCCAGAGCAAGCAGAGGGACGAGTCTGCCAAAATATTATATTGTAGCGTTTCCGTTTCATGTCCCGTGTCTACACTCCGCATGCTTACTACTATCTTCATTTCAAAATATAAATATTTTTAAATTTCGATAAAGTCAAATATTTATAAAATTTCTTTAATAATATTTAAAAAATTATATAATTTTTAATATAAAAATATATTTTTTATAAAAGCTTATTGCATGATAAATTAAAAATATAATTTTTATATAAAAAATTATTAATTATATATTATTGACGATCAAAATGATAAATATTTGTTTTTGACTAACTTAAAAATACTTATATTTTATTATGGATGAAGTACATTCTTTCAATTTCCAGTGCATGCATTGGCCCCACGTACTACTTGCCCGCGGGCAGAATGGGCAGGTCTGAGATGTCTTATCTTTTTTTTTTTGGTCAGAAAATTCTAATCCATCTCAATTTATAGGTTTGACTTGACCTGCCATGACCTGATGCGTTGTGATTATGTCATGTGAATAAGTGATCATTCAGAAGCCGATCCTGCTGCGGTGCGTCCGATAAACATTACCCGGTTTCGGATTAATAAAACCATAACAGCACTCTCGTCCCCGGTTCATGTACTGATGATCTCAACGCTTGTACGCGGCTTTGCTAAATCTCTGTAGCGTAAAAAAGCATTAAGTTAAGCAACAAAACAGGCAGCAGATACAAATGGTCAACGAAGATGTCCCTGGCGAATGGCGACCGCACAATATAATTGGATATTTCGTGGCAAGTTTTGACTTTGAATTGGACACCTGGAGTTTTGACTTTGCTAAATCTCTGTTCCAACGTATTGCGTGTAGAACATTTTGTTTTGACTTATCTGTCGTATAATCCGACGCGCGTCTAAAGGTCCGACGGGGAGGATTTTTTTTTTCCGCTCGCGATTTACTGTTTCCACTCTGAAATTGTTTGTCGTCGATCAATTCAAATCCAAACCGATCGTAGCAATTTTGAAACGGAGAGACTAAGGGATAAAGTCAATGCTTCAAAACCGGGTGTCACAGGGTTTCTCTTACCGATGAAGCCGTGAAAGTCAGTGCTCATCGGTTTTTGAAACCCACAAAACCGGTTAAAAATTGTTACAAATTAAAAAACAAAAAATTAAATGAAATTTAGTCTAATTGATACTTCTTTCGTTCCTTTGGTCAAAGTGAAACTCTATCAATTTTGATTAATAATATTTATAAATTTAAATAATTTATAATATAAAAAATTACATATTATAAAAATATATTTCATGCAGAATCTAGTAATATGATCTATATATAATAAAACATCATTAATTTTATATTATTAATAGTTAAAGTTAAAAAAATTTGACTTGCTTAAATCTAAAAATACTTATATTTAAAATTTAAAGACAGAGGTAGTATTGGTATTGTAAATCAGTCAGATTTTCTGGTTTATCGAGTGGTTTTATAGTTTATTGAGCATTTCTTTGATTTCATCGGTTTTCAAATTTCAAATTTTGAAATCCATCGGTTTCACCGGTTTACCTCTTTATTTTATTTGTTTTTAAGATTTATTTTTTAAAATTGAAATATTTTAATTTTTAAAAAAATGGAAAATGGTTTCACTGGAAACCGTGAACGGTTTTCTGCACATCATGGATCGGAAAAACACAGCTCGCATTGACCGCTCCGGGCGCCCCAATCCTTGATCCTGAAATGTGACTCGTAGTTTTATTTGAACAGAAAAGGTTCGGAAGTCGTGCTACCCGACTTCCAGCTCGAGTGCAAGCCCATCCAACCGGCACGTCGCCGTCGGACCGTACGCCATTGTCCGACACGTTTTCCTGGCCACTTGCCTTGCCGAGCGAGGCCGGTGGAATTTGCTCGGCAAGTTCGCCGCGCGAGCGCACCAACCCTTCGGTCTTCACGAAGACCAGCGCGGTGGCGCAGCGCAGCCAACCGGCCGCCGGCTACAAATATCCACCTCACCGGTACGGTGGCATTCCCCCGTCTCCTCGCGATCGCTTTTGCCATTTATTCATTTCACGTGCACTTTTTTTCCCAGTTCCCGCGTGTGCGCGTTGCGGCGGGCGCATGGCGTCTAAGTGCGGCGCCGGACGTGGTCGCTCACGTCTCGGCCTCCTCCTCGTCTGCTTCTTCGTCGCCAAATGCGGCGCGCAACTGCAGCCGCAGCCGCAGCCGCTCAAGGTGAGGACCCACAGCTACGCCCCCTCGTTCAGGGGGGACAACTCGCGGGAGGAGAAGGCGCTGCAGATGCTCGGGGACGCCAAGATTCACAACGGCGCGCTGCAGCTCACGCCGGACACTCGGAACAGCCCAGACTTGCTGGTCAACAAGTCCGGCTCCGTGCTCCTCCGCCACCCCTTCATCCTCTGGCGTCTCGACGAAGACGCGGCTGCGGCGGCGGCGGCCGGTCGCAACGGAACCACCAGCAACGGTAACAGCACAGCCGGCCGGCAGGCTCAGCGCCCTGTCCGCGTCGTGTCGTTCAACAGCACGTTCTCCATCAACGTTTTCTACGACATGGCGCGTCCCGGAGAGGGCCTCACCTTCCTCATCGCGCCGTCCCTCGACGGCCCGCCGCCGGGCAGCTACGGCAGGTTTCTTGGCCTCACCAACGAGACGCTGGAGGCCGCACCGGCTAAGAACCGGTTCGTGGCGATCGAGTTCGACACGGTGAACCAGACCTACGACCCGCCGAATGGCAACCACGTCGGCCTCAACATCGGCTCCGTCGTGTCCAACAAGACGGCGAACCTCGCCGACTTCAACATCACGTCGATCGCCACCACGGGAGCCGGCGCCAACTACACCGTCTGGGTCGAGTACAACGGCGTGTCGCGGAACATCTCGGTGTTCATGAGCAACGGCAGCGCGAAGCCGGCGTCCCCCGTCCTGGCCTCGCCGTTGGATCTCAGCGAGCACGTCCCTGAGAAAGCGTACATCGGCTTCTCGGCGTCCACGGGCATCGACTTCCAGCTCAACTGCATCCTCAACTGGACCCTGTCCATCGAGATCATCCCCGAGAAGACGAGCAAGACGTGGATAATCATCGTCGCCGTCGTCGTGCCTGTATCCGCCATCCTGATCGCCGTCGCCGCGTTCTTCCTGACCAAGAAGCTGCGCGCGAGGCGGTCCATGGAGAGGCGGCAGGAGAAACTGGGGAACACGCTGAGCAAACTCCCCGGGATGCCGAGGGAGTTCGCGTACGAGAAGCTGAGGAAGGCTACGAAGAACTTCGACGAGCGGCAGCGACTGGGGAGAGGAGCGTATGGCATGGTGTACAAGGGGCTGCTCCCCTCCGACGACGCCACGCCGGAGGGGGTGGAGGTGGCGGTGAAGATGTTCACAAGGGACGACGCCAGGAACGTCGATGACTTCCTCGCGGAGGTCGACATTATCAACCGGCTGCGCCACAAGAACATCGTCCCGCTTATTGGTACGTCCCTGAAAGCCTCATCCATTGAATAACTCATCGTGCCTAATTTTCAGTTAGAAAATCAAAATCTGAATGATGTTTCAACATTTCTGTTCCATTAACATAGATGTTTTGATCAAAATTTAGCTGATCAGTTCTGTTCATCAGTAGAGTTTAGCAGTAGTGTGATAGAACCTTCCTAAACGAAATATTAGTTCTAGACCTGTGCTGATATGTTGATCTTTCAATATTTACCACTCAATACGTAAGTATTTCATTTAGAACCAGTAAATACTTTTCTTTCATTTCAAAACATATCATTCCTTTTTGAAATTTTAACACTTCTATTGTTTATATTGTGTTATTACATTATGTAATAATATATTTTATTTATTATAATGTATTTATTATACTATTAGCATTACTTGAACTCATATTATGTTTATTTTATAACAATGTAAAATAGTAAAAATATTTAAAAATCTAAAAGAAATAGTATGTTTTGAAGTAAAAACGTATTTAATGGCTCCTTGAAAGGTTAACGTATTTAAGTGATAAAAAATTAAAAGTTCTCGTCAACGTCTGGTTCCTTAATATAGTACGTAAGAAAATCGTGCACGTAAATTTTTTGAACGAATAGAATAGTCTACGTATGTACAGACAAATTATCATTTGATCTTTCCAACTATGCTGGCAATGCCGTTCTCGATTCTGAATTGTCAAATTCGGCGCGCAGTCATGTTTCTCACAGTGGATGTGCTAATGCATTGCTGAATTTTCTTTGGCCAGGTTGGTGCTACAAGAAAGGGCAGCTGCTGCTGGTATACGAGTACATGCCCAACGGCAGCCTAGACCAGCACCTGTTCCGGCGCGGCGTCCACGAGCAGCTCGGGGTGCGGAGCTGGGAGAGCCGGTACGCCATCGTCGCCGACGTAGCGGCGGGGCTCCACTATGTGCACCACGAGTACACGCGCATGGTGCTCCACCGCGACATCAAGGCCAGCAACGTCCTCCTGGACGCGACGTTCCGCGCGCGGCTCGGCGACTTCGGCCTCGCGCGCGTCATCGAGCACGACAAGAACTCGTACACGGACCTCGGCGTCGCCGGCACGCGCGGGTTCATCGCGCCGGAGTACTCCGTGGGGCACAAGGCGACGCGCCAGACCGACGTGTTCGCCTTCGGCGCGCTCGTGCTGGAGGTGGTCACCGGCCGGCACGCGCTGCTGGGGGACCCCAGGTGCCCGCTGCTGTCGGACTGGGTGTGGCAGATGCACGGCCGCGGCGCCCTGCTCGGCGCCGTCGACCAGAACCTCGGCACTGCGGAGTTCGACGCCGACGAGGCCACCAGGCTGCTGCTCCTCGCCCTGGCGTGCTGCAACCCGAACCCCGCGGAACGGCCGACCATGCCGCAGGTGCTGCAGGTCCTGTCCAAGGCCGCGCCGCCGCCGGAGGTGCCAGCGTTCAAGCCGACGTTCGTCTGGCCGCCGGAAGGGGGCGCGCACTACGATCTGAGCTACATAGAGATCACGGCGAGCGGCACCGGCACGGGCAATGGCACGTTGGCGTCGGCGATGGCCACGCACGATACCTCGTTCGACAGCTTCCAGCAGCACGCCGCGCGGAACAGCACCGACGATTACTTCCCCGCACTGTCATCCGGTCGTTAACGGATAGTTTCGTGTGAGCATGATTGCAACTCGAAATAATTGCGTGTGAAACGTAAATATGTTCATGTAGATAATTAGATACGAGTATGTAGCAAGGGCGTGCGTACATTTTTTTTTTTGACGTTGTGTGTGCGTCATTAGTTGATGGAGTTTTTATTAATAGCTCTATTTTTTAAATAAATTTTAAAAAACTAACATACCGTTTTCACTTTTTTGTCAAAATTTTAACTAGGGATCAGGTAGTCGGCAGTTTTGCACCAACTGGTGCGGGTGCGGTTCATTTATCCATCCGCAAAGTGAAACTCACGCCCAACCCAAAATGACACGGGTGCGGGTTGGAGTTTTTACCCCATCTATCGAGTGACCTGTCGGGTGTCCGAATACTATGATTTGCTCAGCCCAGCCCATTACAAACTTTCGGGTCCAAAAATCCACCCGCACTCTCTCTTTTATCGGGTGAGATTTTGCTTCATCCGACCCGAATCTAGCCATTCCTGTGATAATGGAGGACCCGACACCCGTTCGAAATTTGACGGAAACCGGACATCAATGTGTGTAATTATGATGGACACTTTATGATAAAGTAAAATATAAACTCCACTGGGACTCGACATCCGTCCGAAACCGATTTTTGCTGGGACCGGCCCTGCCGTGAGCTGCAGCCTACAAACAAATCCTGCATGCTGCGGGCTTCCTCCACCCTTCCGATGATCAGGTTACCAACTAAACCCACCGTCACTCTCACCAACACGTCCTGACTCCTGACGCCATCGCGATGCGACAGCGACAACCAATGCCAAGAATCTGCTCGTCATCTCGTAGTTTCTCTTCCGGTACGGTGACGACCCGATTACGGTGCGATTTCGATCCAACTTTGGAAAAGCAGAAATGGTTTGGTACCTGCTAGCTCCAATGCCCCATATCATGTCTGGCAAAAGCGCTCGGCGCCGTCGCGTTCGACCACCGGCTTCCATCTTTTCCACCCGATGATGAGGTTCTCCTCCGGTCTCCGCGCCGCGTCAGGTTCACACGGCAAAGCGCGGCGAGCCGAGCTTCTTTGCCGGAAAAGGGTAGAGTACTACGTAGAAAGCCGACGAGCCGGACAGCTCGAGCTCGTACGGCGACGTTGGCGACGCCATGTGCTGCGGGGCCACGGAATCCCTCCTCCTGGAGGCGTGCGGATGCGGCGGTTGGCTCGCGGACCGGAGCTTGTTGACCTGGACCTGTCGTCGCGAGGAGCTGGTACTCCAAGTCGAGTTCGTGGATCAGCTGTTGAACTGACAAAGTACATTCGAGCGATGAACTCTCCTGAATCCAACCTGGATCGATGGGTTCTGAGAAGTTTAGGAAATGGCGCCGCACATGCGGGGTGGTTCGTTCAGCGTTTGAAGGCAACGGCAGCGGACCGGTGACGGCAGTCGCCAACTGCCCGTGCCCATTCGCCGGCATCCGCCGTCAGCCGTGAGTAACCGTGACTGCCATGTGTGGTCGCGTCCCATGCTAAACGAGCAACGATGATGCTTGATGCTGAAGCGTTGGAGCCTGATCGCAGCGTGGGCATGCCGTTGCCATCATTCGGGGTAATGGCCGCGCTGGAACTCATCTACGACACTTTGCAAAATCATGTTATTTTTCATCAAATACCACTGTACTTTTGACGAATATACCACTATAAATAAAGAGATATTACAAAGGAACTACATCCGATTCAGATCTGACGGTTAAAAATAAAGAAATATCTAATCAAATCAAAGTACCAGATTTGACGGTTAAAAATAAAGAAATACCTAATCAAAAGTAATAAATTGGTGGGCTCGATATCAAAAATAGTAAGCTCGATATTAATTTTTAAAAATTAATGATTGAAATTACTTCTACTACCAACACCGTAACACCTATCTACTGCACTGCATTTTCTGTCTGCTTGCAATTTGGAATGTCGTCTTTGATGGATGGAAGTCCTCCAGGAAAAGGCAGAGCACCTGCCAGGTTGAAAAAACCCAAAAGATAAGAAAAGGCGAGGCTGCATCGACAGCACCTTCGTCTCCGTATCCCCGCTCCGTTTTTCACACACCGGGACACGGCACCGGGCTGCTTGTGAACGCGGCTTTGCCACACGACCAAATTTCTTTCTCCATTTTTACTTACCGGTTGGCGAGCGAATCTCAGCCACTGCAAATAAGGTGGCAGCTCGGTCGGGCGCCCGTGCAGTCTCCCCTCCCCACGAGGCCACGCGAGCAAGTGGAGGTGCTCACCGTTGATGGCAGTCCACCGTTTCCTCGTACGCGTCCTGCTGCTCCTAGCCGCCGCGGCCGCCGCGGCCTCGGCCGCCTCTTCGAGTTCTCTAGCGACCAACGCTACCGCGGCTCCCGGCGGCGGCGGCGGCGGCGGCGACGATTTCGAGACGTTCAGCTTCTCGAGGTTCGACCCCAAGTTCCGCGGCGAGAATGTGACGGTGCTCGGCGACGCCAACATCAGCCCGGGCGCGCTCCAGATCACGCCGGACACCTTGAACAATCCCTCCCACTTCCTCGTCAACAAGACCGGCCGCGTGCTCTACGCCACGCCGTTCAGGCTCTGGACCCACGAGAAGGCCGGCGAGGCCAACGTCACCGGCGGGAAGAGGGTCGCGTCCTTCTCCACCGTGTTCAAGCTCAACGTCTACCGCCCGAACGGGGCAGAGCCGGCCGAGGGCGTCGCGTTCGTCATCGCGCCGTCCGCGGACGACCCGCCGCCGGGGAGCTTCGGCGGGTACCTCGGCCTCACCAATGAGGACACCGACGGGAATGTCACCAACAAGATCGTCGCCGTCGAGCTCGACACCGAGAAGCAGTGGTACGACCCGGACGACAACCACGTCGGGCTCAATGTGAACAGCGTCGTCTCGGTCAAGACCACCTCGCTCAAGCCCCTCGGCATCGAGATCTCGCCCATCGACACCGTCAAGTACAACATCTGGATCGACTACGACGGCGGCGAGCGCCGCATCGCGGTGTACATGGCCGTCGAGGGGAAGGTGAAGCCTCGGCGAGCGGTTCTCGCCGCGCCGCTCGACCTCGGGGAGACCGTGGCCCAGTCGTCCTACTTCGGGTTCTCGGCGTCGACGGGGCTCAAGTACCAGCTCAACTGCGTCCTTGCGTGGAACATGACGGTGGAGAAGCTCCCCTGCGACGAGAAAAACAGAAGCCAGACGTTAGGACTGGCCATCGGGTTGCCCGTGGGAGTGATCGCGCTGGCCGCCGCGGCCATACTGGCGTACGTGTTCTACGTGAAGCGGCGGAAGGTGCAGGGCGACGTCGACGGCAGCGCCATCACCGGGACGATGATCCGGAGCCTCGCCGGCGGGCCGCGGGAGTTCGACTACCGCGAGCTGCGCAGGGCGACCAACAACTTCGACGAGAAGATGAAGCTGGGGCAGGGCGGGTACGGGGTCGTGTACAGGGGCGTGGTGGTCGGTGACCACACCAGCCCCGGTGGCGCCGGGAGCGCGGTGGAGGTGGCCGTCAAGAAGTTCTCGCGGGCGAGCTCGCAGGGCCAGAATGACTTCCTCGCCGAGCTCAGCATCATCAACCGCCTCCGCCACAAGCACCTCGTCCGGCTTGTCGGTAAGCCGCGCCACCTCCTTCCTGCTCGCTTCCGGCCGCCGTTCTTGATTCTTTTAATTTTGTATTCGCTAGCGGTTTTCACCATGTGATGCTCGCACATGATGTGTCCATTAACAATGCCCATTTGAACTCAAATTACTCGGCTTTCCAGGCGATGCATGTGCACAGAAGAATACTCCACTTTAGAGTTAGACTTTACAGCTACGATCTCCGATGCGTTCAAACTTTGCTAATCAGTGAACTAACTACCGCTAGCTGTTTAACAAAGCGCATTTCTATGCATACATACACTACAAGCAAACGCATTCCTTTTCTAATAGAAATCACTAGAGACATCATGGAGTGAGCTGCTAGTGTGGTCTACTGGTGCCCCAGGTCAATCCATCATTAGCACATGGTCAACACAACATTGTAAATTTGTAAACCATGCTCTTTTTGACTTTTGACATGGTCAACCCTCCATCTTAAAGACAGATTTTCGACAGAACTTACTTTGCAATCAGTAAATAAGTACTAATTACCAAGATGAAAGTTTGACATGCTCGGTCAATGATGGATGCATCGACGAGCAGGGTGGAGCCACGACAACGGCGAGCTGCTGCTGGTGTACGAATTCATGCCCAACGGCAGCCTGGACCAACACCTGTTCAGCTCGGCGCCGGGGCGGCAGCTTCTGGGCTGGGAGCTCCGTTACAACATCGTCAAGGGCGTGGCGTCGGCGCTGCACTACCTGCACGACGAGTACGACCAGCGCGTGGTGCACCGAGACCTCAAGGCCTCCAACATCATGCTGGACGCGGCGTTCAGCGCGCGCCTCGGCGACTTCGGCCTGGCGCGCGCCATTGAGACGGACAAGACCTCGTACATGGAGGAGGTGGGCGGCGGCGTCCACGGCACCGTCGGCTACATCGCGCCCGAGTGCTTCCACACCGAGAAGGCCACGCGCGAGTCGGACGTCTACGCCTTTGGCGCTGTCGTCCTCGAGGTGGTCTGCGGCCGCCGCCCGCGCTGCGACATCGACGGCTTCCACTTCCTCGTGGACTGGGTGTGGCGCCTGCACCGCGACGGCCGCGCGCTCGAGGCCGTGGACCCGCGCCTCGACGGCGCGTTCGACCGGGACCAGGCGGAGCGGCTGCTCCTGCTGGGGCTCGCGTGCAGCCACCCCACGCCCGCCGAGCGGCCCAAGACGCTGGCCATCCAGCAGATCCTGCTCGGCTCCGTGCCGCCACCGACGGTGCCGCCGTTCAAGCCGTCCTTCGTGTGGCCGGCCACAGAGGGCGGCCTGGACACCATGTCGACCACGGCCGGGACGACGACGAGCTAGGTCAGCTTGACGTCGGCGTCGACGTGGAGCGGCAACTTCATGCGGGGCAGCCTTGGCCAGGCGTTCGCCGACGATTCGACGGCGTGATCATTCGATCACCGTTCATGCACGCACGCTGGGGGGTTTGGCAAGGTCGCCGTGGAGGCTAATTGTGCAAAGCAGAGTGATCTCCATGATGGCAACTTGTCAAGACGATCAAGGTGGAAAAAAGGAAATGATCTAGAAGAATGATGATGTGATACATTTGTTCGTGTGCAAATAATTGTTGTCTTTGTTTTCAATTTTTTCTTACTGATATTTCACTACTCTGTAATTATGTTTCTTAGCATTTGTAATGCCACTGCATGGAAATCAGAGTGAGCTGGGCAGCATATTTTTAATCTGTTAGCCCAGTTCATCAAGTGGAGGGCATCAAACAAACGCTTGTTTTATTTTCTGTGCATTTGTAAGGTTGCAAAAAGAAAAATTCGTGGGCCGCTCTCTACCAATAGGCTTCGTTGGGCACTTGGGCCTCAAATTCTTCGGCACAACATCTTGCGGTGTGCCACAGGTCGGGACCGTTGGGCTACGAATTATGCGATGTGTTTGTGTATCAAGAGCCGGCGTCGCAAATGATTGGGCTGAAGCCTTTTCGGCGGGTCCGCTTAGCTCATTGCCCAGGAGCAATAAAGCCCTTCGTCCAGGATTGGTTTGGTCAAAATCAAACAATTTTAATTTGAGTTTTGTTACGGTTTTTGAAGTTAGTAATAATTATTTATTGTATTAGATCTAATAGTTAAAAATAAAAAGTACTTAATTAAAGGTACTTTAAGTTGTGGACTGGTATCAAAAAATAGTGAGTCTGATATAAAAAAAAAGGTTAGCCCGATACTTAGTTCTTAAAAATCAATGGTTAAGATTAATTGAGAAATGGGAGTTAGGTACCACTGGTATGTCTCGAACACTATAATAAATCTCTTAATTTTAACCATCAATATATGAAAATGTATGATGTTTATAAGTAAAAATTATATCATTAGATTCATTATAAATTAATTGTCATAATAAAAATTATATTTCAAATAATTAATTTGTTAAGATATTATTAGTCAAAGACTCTTTGACTTTCAAACTCAGACATGCTAATATTTCTGGGCAGAGGGAGTAGTACTCTGCTGCATAAGATATGTACGGCACACAACCAAAATGTAATAAAGCCATTTACTTAATCAGTAACACAATTTGAAATGTGATTAATTTATTAGAGACAGCTCACTTACACGCATGACATGATACAAATGGACACAGCTTGATGTGCTGTTGGCATGTTTGGACAGTAGGAACTCCGTGGCAGTTGAGGAAAGAACAAGGCCTGCTTAATATTTAACAGCAGAATTCTTAATATCTCAATACCTGCTACGGAGACGTTTATTGAAGTATATGGAAAACACACACATATCATTTTAAAAGGCGAGACCAGATCCTTTAAACTTCTCCTCAACAATACGGTCTAGTTTCTTTGCCATCTCGTCAGTCAAGTGGTTCCTCCAATCTCCAACTTGCGCAGACCTGAAGTACAGAGAATTCTCCATCGGCCATCCCTCAGCGCGATCAACTTTTCCTGTAGAATTTACCGGGAGACCTTTGAGGTTCTGAAAGCTGCACAGCCTCACCACCTCCTTCGGAACACCGGCATTCTCCTCCTCGTCGGTGAACGGGACTCGGAGAAACTCGGCGAGCATCCTGACGTGCTTGGTTGGGTCAGCCATCATCTCCTCATATTTCATGAAGAGAACCCTACCGGGTTCTGTCACGCTTTGCTTCCAATACCCTAGATAGTGTTCCCAAAACGGCCCGAAAATCGAGGCACCCTCACAGAACAGCTCAAAAGCCTTGTCAAACTCTATGGAGAAGCCCTGACCCACCTTTTTATAGAAGTGCCAGGTCGACACGGCCACGTCCTTGGGCTCCCGGCACAGGTACACGACCCGGCAGCCGATGCCGGCGCCGGAGGGCAGTGACGCGTATGGAAGGTGCGTGCCGAGAAGCCTTGGGGAGGGTATCGCCTCCAGCTCTTCGACGGGGTGACGGGCACGGTCAGGCAGCTCAAGGAATGGTACGAGGTCTTGGGGGTTCCGGGTGCGGAGCGGATGCGAGGCGTCCGTGGCAGCGTGCTGGGAGCGGTTGGCAAGCGTGAACGCGAGGGCCTTGAGCCAGGTGGTGCCGCACTTGGGGAAGCTGGCGAGGATGGTGTCGTCGGCGCGTGGCCGGAACCGGGCTTGCGTGAGCGCGACGCTCTTCGCGGTTTGGGACGTGATCCAGAACCCTTGGAAGAGGAAGAATGGCTTCCACCATCCTTCTCGCCTTGGAAGCGAGGACGTGAGGCTGTCTCCTTCCTCAGCAGCTGTGCCGTGATGCTCGGCGTCAGGCCGCAGTGGAGCCATAGCCATTTGGTGATGAGACTGATCAAGGGCTGATTGGCGTGAGTTTAGGTATGGGGTTAGCTAATATAAATATAGTGTACTACTAGCAGTGATTCAGGAGGAGGAACCACGTTAATCAGTCATCTAAATAATAGTCTATTTGCATCGGTTGGTGTGCCAACGTGCGAATAAATTAGTATTGGTGCTGATACAAACCTGTCGACTTTATAGTGTGGGAGTCGGTAGTAAGACCGATAATAGTTAGAGCAGGTAGTATGCCTGTTACCCCGTAATAGAAATAATTTGACAACCAGCCAAGGTAGAGCATTTTGCTGTGGGTCTCATCTTGTCATCTCGTAGGTAGTAAAAATTGTGTCATTTTAAACGTCTACTGCTGAGCCCCACCTTGATACCCATGCTGGTAATAAGCATTGCTGATGCTCTAAAGAGAGATGAATAAGTAAAAAATGCACAAAGAACCGGATGGTACATGGGGAGAGAGAGTTTATTAAAATGCGAGAATGTCATGTTTTATGAGATAAATTTTAAATCTAAAATGATATATTTTGGGGGACAGAGGGAGAAGTTAACTGCAAGGCGAGGTACTGCAATGGCAAGATGGCGTCATACTGCTCTATATGATTATCTAATGGCAGAACTTTACGTGAAAATGCAATGGTACTCAGTGCACCATTTGTGTCGCGACACATGCCTGCATACAAAAGCACTTACTTTCATCCAAAAAAGTACGTAAATAAAGATTTGATGGAGCTGTGCTCGTCGCATGGTGGAAGTGATTCGGTAGGGCAGGAGCGAGTTGGCTCTATAACCTGACAAAAGATACAGAAATTAAAAATGAGGCGAGAGAAGCAAAAGTAGCCGCCTGACGTACAGGGAGCGAGCTAAGTAAGGAGCAATTATTATCGTCATTAACATTTAATATTATATTTTGATTATTTTTCTTATTTAAAAATTAGTAAGATGAATGATTAAAAATATCAAGTTAACTAACTTGCGATAACAATTTAAAAACAGAGAAAGTATTTTACTATCAATCACCTAATTAAAAAAAAGCATTATTGAAAGCACAAAGCCTTTTCTGAACAAAATGTAGTTTCAAGAAGAACATAGTGACGCGCGACATCAATTTCGATCACAGAAATGCTACTGGATTAGTCGGTCGTTTTCGCACGCGGTTCGCATGGCAAGGCCTTTGCCGCTGTGTACAACTAGGAGGCAATCATTTAGGAGAAACCTGACGTGTTAAGGGCTACCTCTAGCGACACATTGGTTGCTCCATCTCTGTCATCTTTTCTCCGGGGGGTGATGTGTGCTACTGTTTAAGATTTACAAACTCGGTCAAAATTG
Source organism: Zoysia matrella (assembly GCA_001602295.1). Lineage (NCBI taxonomy): Eukaryota > Viridiplantae > Streptophyta > Magnoliopsida > Poales > Poaceae > Zoysia > Zoysia matrella. Next base: position 30,577 of record BCLG01001415.1, on the reverse strand, counting down.
TTAGATTTTTACAGTCTTCAGTGAAACTGGTCTGAAGTACACATTTTATAATGAATCTAATAATATAATTTTGACCGGCACGGGTTGAAAAAAAGATGGTAGATCTCAGTTATTTATCTCAAAGAATCCACTCACAGGATACACATGCGTGCAATGACATACAGAGACTTGAGATGTATTATTGCTTACTCCAGACGTCAATGACATGTCAAAAGGTCAAACCGGATCCTTTGAGCTTCTCTTTCATGATATTGTTGAACTTCTCTGCCATTTCGTCCGTCACATGGTTCGCCCAGTCCCCAACCTTAGCATTTCTGAAAAATAGAGAATTCTGTGCTGGCGCCACCACAGCACCACGGAACCCCTCAATCACTCCATCGGAATTCACCGGTAGACTCTTCAGTTTCTCGAAGCTACACAACCTCACCACTTCCTCCATGACTCCGTTGCGCTCCTCCTCATCAGTGAACGGAACACGGAGGAACTCGGCAAGCATCTTAACATGCTCGACAGGTGCAGCCATCAGATCTTCGTACTTCAGGAACAGAACCTTGCTGGGCTCTACTGTGCTTTGCTTCCAGTATCCTAAATAGTGCTCCCAGATAGGACCGTAAAATGAAAAACCTTCGCAGAAGAACTCAAAGGCCTTATGAAACTCTATGAAGTATCCTTTGAAAACCTTCTGAACGTGGTGCCACATGGACACAAGCACATCCTTGGGTTCTCGACACAGGTACACAACTCGACAGCCAAGGTTCAGTGCGCCTGAAGGCAGTAGGGCAAGTGGCAGGTGTGTGCCTAGGAGCCTTGGAGATGGAAGCGCCTCAAGCTCCACGACAGGGCAGCGCTGCCGGTCAGGTAGCTCCAAGAATGGCACGAGGTCATGAGGATTCTTTATGAGTAGCGGGTGGTCGTCGCCGAGAGGGGGGTGGCGGGAGCGGTTGACGACGGCGAAGGCTAACGCCTTCAGCCAGGTAGTGCCGCATTTAGGGAACGTGGCGAGGATGACGTCGTCCGGACGTGGCTGGAACTGGGCTTGGACGAGCGTGATACTCTTCACGACTTTGGACGTGAACCAATAGCCCTTTAAGTTGAAGAAGGGTTGCCGCCATCCTTCTCTCATGGGAAGCATGGACAGAATGCTCTCTACTTCCCCTGCTGGCTCTCCATGTTCGCTCTCATTTCTCTCTTCAGCCATGGTCGACATTGGCAAGGTAGGAGACTCAAGGAGAAGGAGAGCCAAATGATAATATGAGAGTGTAACACCCCCGGCCCATTAGAAGCCTGAAGTAGAGTGACTATTTATTTATATTTTATACACAAGAAGCAAGAGAGCCAATGATCGAATCAATCATACAAGTTGCGCTGTTGATATCCAATTGTCCTATGTTAAATCAATGCATAAAATGATGCGAGAGAAAGAACACTTGACCTACCAAATGTCTACTAGCTAGTGGCCATCCAGGTCGACGTCCGACCAACATCGTTCTTAGTGTGATAATTTTAATTGCAATCGTGCAACACGCTTAACAGCGACCCTCCGATTCTAGAAGCCAGCCAGCGAGCGTCGTGTCATCACTGAGAATTTGTTATTGGTCACCCTCTGAAAAATCTGGGCCTGGGAGCTCTAACCATCCATATGCACTTCATCCAGAGCCACCTGCCCACTTTGCTTTTTCCACTGGAGCTTATCTGATCCAACTGTAAGTTCTAAAAGACCCCCTAATTTTCCAAGATCCAGCATTTCATCCTTTTAGGTGCTTACGCTATTGTTACTGTGAGCTACCTCTGCAGGTGAGGCTGTACACAACCAAGAAAATATATCAACTGGAGCAAACCAGGGCATAGTTCATTCAGGCAAATGTTCTGGTCAGGAAGCAGATTATCTATCTTCCCAAAGTTCTACATTACTATGGGCTGGACCTGATTGAGATTGTGTGAGAGCATGTCTGAACTACAACAAAATGATATCAGACAATACCTTAAGAAGAGGATAGACAAGTGTGGTGAGTGGTTGCCTTACATATCTTGTTTCAGATACACTGTAGATAGGAGTTTGGCATAGTAGGCACACTTTTCCTCTATATTTGAGCTTGTAAGTAATGATATGAGATCAATTGATGGGAGTCTGTATAAAATAGGTGATTGTGAAAGTTTTCCTAACGGAGGAAATTTGTAGTTTAACAAAGTACCTTGTTTGTGTTAAACAAATGCCACTCACCTGTGTATTTCAACTGAGTTGATGACGGTATTAGGAAAACCTAGATACTTTGCATTTGCTTGCTCTCACGTAAAGAATAATTACATTATTTATATATATTCAAAAACCAAGATCAAGACATTATTTGAAACATGAGAGGACTTTGCAGTCCCAATGCTCAAACAAAATATTCAAGAACCAATACAGCCGGCTGTTACAAACGGAAAATTCACCTGAAACTGGAACATACTACATGGGAATTGGAGACGAGACGAATACCTAAACTGCTGCAAGCAAAGCAAATTTCATGGCAAACTTCTTCTGGTTACAGCCTAGCATCTCACTAAGGCTGCAGCTCGAATTCATCTGCTTCAGAACCTTGTGGCGGTACTCCAGGCTCTTCTTGAGGCCATGGCGAAACAACACATTTGGCCCATGTGATTAGAGAAGCACATTTGGCCCATGTGATCAGAGACGCTGCTTATCTTCAGCTAAAAGTTACAGGCTTGCACCGAACACATTTGGCCCATGTGATTAGATTCAAGAGGCCCACAGTAGTTACAGGCCTGCAGAGCATCTGGCCCACAGTCCACGGTTCAACTTTTTGAAACATTCTTGTCCTTACTTTCATGTTTCTAAAAGAAATCATGTAATTAATTCGTTGGACTGTAAATCATTTGTTTCAGGATGTAACATTAACATCCATTTTGTTGAGAACATTGCAGCCTTCTGTCATCCAACTCCAACAATCCAAACCTTTGGCAATCTAGCCAAACAACTCGCCAGCTTATCCATCTATCTATCATATCAATGTGCGTGGCCTGATCTCAGTTTTCGGGAGATGTCCGTGACCTCTCAGCGAGTCCACGGCGTCGTCGAACATCTCCTCGACTCCCTTGAACTCCAGCCCCAGCGCCCGGGCCTTGGACGTGTTGAAGTCGTACGTCTGCTCGCCGTAGACGTTGGGAAAACTGCGCCACAAACTCTCGTCAGAACGATCAGAACTGAACAGCACGCAGGAAACCATGCATGGCGGAACGATCAAAATTCTGTCGGTTCGGCCTGATCGACCTCTTCGGGATGGGGTAGGCCGGGAAGCGCGCCGCGAGCACGGCGACGAGATCGTCGTTGTTCACGACGGCCGAGTTGCAGATGTACCGGCCCTCGGCGCCGGCGGTCTCGTAGGCCAGGATGTGGCAGCTCGCGACGTCGTCGATGTGGACGTACCCCATCCTCCCGTACACGGTGAACTTCTCTGTCGCTCCTGCAGAAACACGAACGGTTTCAGAAACTAGAGCCGGTGGCAGTTCTTCGTTTCTGAAACTAATTCGCAGGAAAGCTGTGAATATTTAGATCTGCATACTAGTAGTACCTTGGAATAAGCCTAGGACGTCTGAAGCAGTCGGGCTGAGTTCAGGGGACAGGTTAGGGCCGACGACGAAGGTCGGAAGAACAGTCACAAGGTCGATCTTGTTCTCCCTGGCGAACTCCCAGGCTGCCTTCTCTGCCAGGACCTTCGCGACAGCGTACCATATCTGCCGGCCGGAGCACTCGTCAGAGACCATGTTTAGTTTGCCACGGCGCAATGTCGAAGCAGCTAGCGTAACCTAAAAAAGCTCACCTGGAGACTCTCGCAGAACTCGATGGAGCTCCACGAAGACTCGTCCAGCAGCACGTTCGGGGGGAGGTCGGCGTCGGCTTTGATCCTCACCGTCGAGGACGACGAGGTCAGAACGATCCTCTTCAGCGAGGGGTTCTTCTTGCACGCTCGCAGCACGTTCAGAGTGCCGTTTATTGCTGAGTTGAGCATTTCATCCTGCAAATCAAGGGCGATCATGGGTTACATAATAAGATTAGCTAGCAAAATATTCGATTCCTCATACGCGAAGAAAGATGAGTGAAGTTTACTGATCAGAGTCGGTAGTGTTCAGCATGCCTTGGAGTCAGAGCTAGTGAGGATAGGTGACGCGGTGTGGAAGACGCCCTCGCAGGCCATGACGACATCGTCGAAGCTCCCTTCTTCCAACAGGTCAGCTCGCACAAGCTCCAGCCTCTCCTTGGCACCTTCTAAATTCCAGAGGTGCCCTCCTTTCTTGTGATTCCCTGTCAAGTCACAATGTGCAACGAATCACCTCGGTTTCAGCAACTGTTCGTTCCAAGCAACAGATCACCTCAGTTAGACTCCGATCAAGTCAGATCAAATTTGGATGAGAGGAAAACGCACCTGGGTCTCTGACAGTTCCTAGAACATGGTACCCGGACTCGAGAAGCCGCTTGACAAGCCAGGAGGCGATGAAGCCAGATGCCCCGGTGACGCACACTTTGCCCTTGCCCTTGCCTGTGCTCGCCATTCTCTCAAGCTGTTGGGGTTTCTGAAATCTGATTCGAGGATATATGTATGCCCTACACCGACAAAAACTTCAGTGTACGCTGAAGGAAGCAAAGGGACGGCTGGTTAGTCACGCCCTTTGGATGAGTGTTGGACTGGGCAGGTAGAGAGTTGATTTGGTGCTGGTTGCAGCTAGGGGTGCACGCTTTCTGTCTTTTTTTTTTAAAGTCAGTGGGTGGGTACAAACTTTTTTAAAATGAACTAAAAAAAGAATTCTCCTCCTCACCTTATACTACCTTCGTTCTTTAACTAATATCGTCGTTTATTTTTTAATTCAATTTTGACTATCCGTTTTATTCAAAAAAAATTGATAAATTTCATATATTTTGATTTATCATTAGAGTTATTTAAATCACAACTTAAAATTTTACATATTCGAATAAATTTTTTTAATAAAACAAATGGTCAAAGTTGACAGTAAAAGTAACAACGACATCAATTTAAAAACAAAGTATTTCAGTGGGATAAAAATGAATTAGAGACTTATCCACAAATACTCATTAGGTATCTACTTGCATCCTTAGTTGCGGCAAATCCAGCAACAGATTTGGAAGTTCACAGAGTTCATGTTTCACTGTACTAAACTCTAGTTTTCTGCAAACGTTCACATCTTGAATTATCCATTCATAGGAAGATTGGATCGTGAATTGTAGTTGAACTGGTAGGACGTTTACCTGGATCTCGAAACTTAATTCAAAAGATCCGATTTTAAGTTGTCAACATTAGCTTTAACCATTTGTGCTATATATTACTTTATCATTAAAAAATTAAAACACAATTTATAATTTTATACATTTTAAAAAAAAATTAAGATAAATGATAAAAAAACGACGTTATAAGGCAATGAAATTTAAACCGAGCAGTTGCCAAGCATCACGAATTGTTGTAATGTACTGATAATCTTTCCATATTGGATTTGGGTAAATGTTTAATTATTTGCTATGTCATCTTTTTCTCGTATCACTGACCATTATTTTCAGGACCAATGCTATTGACTTGACCATCTTTGCCATCATGCTATTCGAGGGCAGTATAAAGAGGCATTTTGCAAAAACAGCATGCACTTTCTTCACGCATGATTCCCATGTTACAAGAGGCCTAGTTCATGGAATTATCTGAAACATGCTATCAATCACTGATTCACCATCAGTGGTAATGGTACCGAAGGAGTAACATATATATCACCAGGGCTTTCATATGGATGCACGATACTGATAGATTGATGATGGAATAAAATGACAACAAAATGACATCACATCATGTACACCGATGATGACCTATAACTGCACAACAAACCTGTACACAACATAAGGCTGCTGTCACAGGTCTATGCATACACAACCAAAGAAATGAAATGGGTGCCAAGGACACCTGACACTGTTTCCTCTGCTACAAGTACGGGAACAGGATCCAGAGCGTCACCGACATGTGGGCCAGTGAGGGCAGGCCTACCCTACCGGCCCACACAACGGCGACTGAGCACCTCCGCTCATGCCCAGGTAAGTGGAGCACCATGTAGAAGATCTAAGTATTGCAAGCAATTTCAAACGGAATAATGATACACAAACATAATCTGGAGTCATGGCATTGGATCCCTCTGCGCACCAGGTGGAGCTGTAGGCATTGGGAAGTTGAATGAACAATAGTTTCCGTTAAACTGGGGGGCCTCCACATATGGGCTCTGGCAAACAGAAGAAGATATTAATTGTCTTGAATGAAAAAAGAGTCAGATGAAAGGTTCCACTGAGACATTAATCATTTAGGTTGGCACAATAATGCACAGTGCATGTACCGGAGCATGAGGAGGATTAGGAGTGAATTGTGGCTCCCTCTTCGGTGACGAATCAGGGGAACTACCATCGTTGTCGTCCATGCTATTTATGTTCCTCACTTGTGATGCTTCCCCCTCAGTTGAGTTGAGCTTAACCCGCTACAAGAAGCAAGAATGAAATTCAGATAATAGAATTATGGAAATGTAAACTGCATTACAAAAAATGAAAACAAAATAATTTGTGAACAATACCTCAAAAATTTTCCCCAAAGTTTTTAAGCCTTTAGCACGAGCACGCGAGTCCTCCCTCTTGGCACTGCCATCTTGAAGCACCTGATATTGACAATGTGAGAAACTTGGTGCAGCACTAAGTTATGTTAAAGAAAACACACAATTCATGAAAACAGTTGAGTATTCAGCTGCGGGGACAGACCATTTGACAGACACGCGATAGTGTGGCTTCAATGTCAGCAACATTAAGCTTCCACAAGGAATCAACCATAACTTGCTTGTGGTTCTGCATGTATATTTCGAGTTCTTCCTCCGTGTACTGGCCCTCAGCACTCATATGCTTCTTCAAGTCCTCTTGCAGCTGCATAAGAGCTATTGCACCTGCAAATATTGAAACAGAAAAAATCATGACAAATATAGCACATCAACATAGATGATACAGAATGCTGCGTTATATGCTTCCAAAATTACAGAATAAAAACTGTGCAATAATACTGTACCTGCGGCAGCAGTTACTTGAGATTTGATAAAATGCCCTTTGTCTCTAAACCATTCAGCTACAAACGGAACCCCCAAAAAAATTGCTTTCTTTCCAAGTTCTTTTGCAGCTTGCCTTGAATATACATAGCCAATAGTCTTCAACATAACAGCACCATATGCTGCAGTATAAACACCAATTAGGGTGTGTTTTTTTTTTTTTTGGGGGGGGGGGGGGGGGGGGGGGGGTACAGAATTGAGCGAACGAGGAGGTGACTGAGCAAAAACCTGCATTGCTAAGTCTGGACACCTCAGCTTCAGCAAGCCGGACGAATTCCTCCTTGTTTCCTTGAACATAAATATGTAGCCGATCTTTCAATATCTCAGCAAGTTTTTCTTCTCTTTCCTTTTGAACAGCCTGCAATTGTAGTTTGCTATTCAGCAGAATGTTAAGGCAGAAAGAGTATGACATGCAAAAATATGGATGGGATGGTAAGCCAACAGCCATGACACTATTATATTATTGATCAACAAACTGGAAGTTAAATGAAATAGTATTCCTGAGGAGCATACCTGCATCTTCTCGTGCAGTTTTTTTGGGTCAATATTGTCATCTTCACCAAAATTATCAAGTGAAGCCATTGACGCCATTGCTAGCTGGCCGATGTAATCCTCAAAGAGCTCACTACCAAACAGCATCGCAAAAATTGCTGCGGGGTCAATTATTCCTTCCCTGTAGAAAGTTGAAACCAAACAAGTAAGATTTTGTTCTCTCATAATATTCTTCACACACCAAAACAACAGCCAGTTATCCCAACACGGCAACATAGTTACATCTTTGGATGGAAATAAAAACTTTCCACTAAAAAAATTCAAAATAAGATATTCATGATGTTTTGCCATGAGATACAACTCTAGAAAGGTTAAGGTCCCTTTTAGCATACTTAATAATTCTTAGTTCAATCTTAGCATCTCCTGAGTTGCAGCAGAATCCTGCTTGTTGGCATCCTTAGTACCAAAAAGGCCTTGGGTTTGTTTGAAGATGCGAATAGTTCAAGTGCAACAAGAATAGGAAAAATCATCCACTGTTCTAAATGGAATCTAGCAGGTTCGACAATTCACAAGCAACATGTTCACGAAAGCAAATAACTAGCAACAGGAAAAAATCATTTGTGACTGGACATACGTTGAGATGCCAGATTTCCCATCTGAGTCATAAGCTTGGCGCTGTGTAGGGTTACTGAGCACTTGGTACGCTTCCCCTAGTTCCTGTTACGAGAACTCTATGAGTATAGAACAGTATACGTGTAAAACTATAAAATGAAAATCACGTACTTCCTCATGGAGTTAATGCCATGTAACTGTATACCTCAATGGCTCAATCACACAAATATAAAGAGCATATAGACCTAAGATGAAGAAATTTATCCAGCAAATTTATTCAATAGTCCATAGTACAATTTAGAATCTAGATTTGATTAACCATACTGCTAGAAATAGTGAAATACACCGTTTGGGTTACCCTGTCAACATATCCTTGAAGTTAAACAGTCTTCTTAAGCAAGTACCAAAGCTGCCTAAAAATACACCGCTAAAGTAGGCAGTTAGCATTTTCTAAACTGGCATCAACCACCATTTCCCTAATCGGATCGAATCGAATCGAGGGTTGTATGTGAGTTGCTCAGTGTGCATTTGAGGACTGAACAAAGTATAGATGCAGCGAGCTTAGAAATGGTAAAAACTGTACCTGGAACTTCTCCGCAGCTTTTGGATCATTTGGGTTCTTATCCGGGTGAACCTGCCTCGCCTGCAGCACCACCAGCAGGAGCAGCGACGGTAATCAGATCAAAAGCTCGCATCAGACAACCGAAGGTAGACGAAGGTTGAGGGGAGCCGGCTGGTACCTTCATGTAGTACGCCTTCTTGATCTCGGACTCGGTGGCGGACGGGCTCACGCCCAGCACGTCGTAGTAGCCCGTTTCCTTCACCATGGCCGCTTCGATCTCCGGCTTCGCTCCCCCGATTCGGGCTGCAGTTGAGGCGGATCTGTCCGCCTACCCGGTTGGCGGCGCGGTGATGGGATGTACCGACGTCTGGGAGGCGCCGGAGGCGGCGGCGGAGGGCGACCGGCGCTGGGGGAGAAGGCGGCTTTTGGGCTCCGGCCACGCACGACTCGACTTTTTTCGAAGGTTTTGGGTGCTGAATTGCGGATTTCTACGCCCACAAGGCCTTTAGCCGAGTTGGAATGGGACCCACTCTGACGCTAGTCCACTACGAAATGCGTGTACCAGTAACATTTTTTATTTTGTTTGTGATGAAAAAATTGGTACTAGTACTAGCGGTACAATATCAGAGTGTGGGAATATGACTTATGACCCAATTTGCCAAAGAGTTCAAAAATAGATGATGTTATGTTGACCATTTTAAATCCAGTGAGTCTAATGTTCTGTTTTGCTGTTATCATGCTGCTTATGATTAGTCAATTTGATGAATATTTACACTCTATTCCTTCATTTTTACTTTTAATTGTTATTACTGTAGATTTTATTATCATTCATCTCATTTAAAAAATTGAATAAATTTTACATGTAGAGAAGAAACCAATACAAGAAAGATCTATTACTAATTGACCATATAAGACATGTAAGGTCTGATATGTTTTTAATAGTTGGAAACTCCGTCTTTTGATGAAAATCTATAATATTATCTAAACAATTAATTGACATTGTATCTTTTTTTAATAGCTAGTTTGACATTGTACATATTTTTCTTGCTGCGCAGTTCAGCTGAACCGAACGGACCGTTTATTGAGAAATGTTTGGCAACACTCATATGTAATTAAAGCATAGTTCGTTCATCAACTAAAAAGTTTTAGATTAAAATAATTCACAGGTAGTACTAAACCGGAAGATTTACAAAATCTCACAACTATTCAAATATCGAAAAGAAGGGAAAACAAACCAGCAACAGCTCACCAGTCTGACCGTCTGCCCCGCGTAGACGGTCACCAGACTCACCCCACTCACCAGCCTCCGTTTCTCCCCCAACCGAAGCCGAAGCCTCCGCCTCCTCCATCGGCGCCTCGCCCCTGCTCGTCGCGGTCGAAACCTAGTTCACTACTCCTAGACACGCTTGGAGTGACAGAGACCTGAGCTCAGCCCGCGATGAGAAAGCCACTGTGGGCAGCATTGCTGTTCCTGCTGACCGCGTCGGCGTCGGCGTCGGCGGCGGTGAGGAATGGGGAGAAGGTGTGCGACAAGGGGTGGGAGTGCAGCCGCAGCAGGTTCTGCTGCAACGAGACCATCAGCGACTACTCCAAGGCCGAGCAGTTCGATGAGCTCTTCCCCAACCGCAACGATCCCAACCTCGCCCACGCCGCCGGATTCTGGGACTACCAGTCCTTCATCTCCGCCGCCGCGCTCTTCGAGCCCCAAGGCTTCGGCACCACGGGCGGCAAGAAGATGGGCATGATGGAGGTCGCCGCCTTCCTTGGACACGTCGGCGCCAAGACCTCCTGTAACTTTCGTTTCCCTTCTCAGCTTCCGCCTTCTACTCGCTCGAAAAATTGATGCGCTGGGATGAGCGTTAGGCTAGAGCTGATTCGGTAATTTGACCTGACGCAGGTGTGTTTACTCGACGATTTCACGCTCTACACAACGTAGCCATGCCTTGAACGCCTAGATCTATGGAGTAGTAGAGTTTCTGCTAGTGTGAGTTTAGGTCTCTAGTAAAGGGCGATTTTTTTTTTTAATTTTGAATTGAAGATCTGAATGTATCTGGGCTTTGACAGAGAATTTCTGGGAATATCTTAGGTGCTCTCATAAATAGAGAACACTGAAAATACATGGTTTTTCTTTTCAGATCGTTTTGAATTGTTAAATGCAATGGGATGTGAATCAGAAGATTAATATATCATCCGAATTAACTAATAATTAGCTCTGCAGACTTGGAATTTCGTATCTGTGCTCAAATCTATGTGAAACCACACCACAGTAGACTCTGGTTTAATTTCTGTAGGAGCAAGTTAACCAAGGCAGGGTTATTTTGTCTGAATGTCTGGAAATATTCTGTTCATTAAACTGATGTACTCCTAGTTGATAACAAGCAGCATCCCCATCCGGTGAACGTAAGGACATAATTCAGGCTACCGCAGCACCTGCTACAGTAACCTCCGCGAGTGTTACGCAACCCTGAACTAGCACTGTAGCACTTCTGTTTTTTATTCGTTGCTGTAGCAGAAGTATTGTGGCACGATCACTATTCGCGCGTACTGTAGCGATCGATCTGGGCGGTTGATTCCAGATCGAACCGTTAAAAACAGGTCTCAATTCACAGTACTGTTCATCCGATGAATTTTCTCCTCCAATTCACCGCATCTGATACGTACTGGAATGATGTGATCTGTTACTTAGGTGGATATAGTGAGGCGCCTGGTGGTGAAACAGCTTGGGGGCTTTGCTATAATCATGAAATGAGCCCAAGCCAAAGCTACTGTGACAATAGCAATGAATTATATCCATGTGTTGAAGGAGTTAAGTACTATGGCCGAGGAGCTCTTCCTGTTTATGGGTCAGTCTGACATTTTCATTCTCTGTTTCCGTTGATTAGGAGCTTAACATGTTAATTGATTGTATTTTTCTTTCGATGCGCTTGTTGATGTTCCTTAGGAACCGCAACTATGCTATCATTGGCAAGGGTATCAATCAGGATCTCTTGAACCACCCAGAATTGTTGGAACAGAATGCCACCCTAGCATTTGAAGCGGCTATCTGGAGGTGGATGACTCCAGTGAAGAGGAAGCAGCCATCTGCTCATGATGTATTTATTGGTAACTGGAAACCGACCAAGAATGACACATTGTCCCAGCAGTATCCTGGCTTCGGCGCTACCATGAATGTCCTGTATGGCGATCTCATCTGTGGTCAGGGGTTCATTGACAGTATGAACGTCATCATATCCCACTACCAACAATATCTCGACTTGATGGGAGTTGGTCGTGAAAATTCCGGAGATAACTTGGATTGCTCTCAACAGGTGGCTTTGAATCCGTCATCATAGACCTGGGTCGTAAGATAGCTCTTTCAAAGATCCATGTGTGCTCTCCTGTAAATTTGGCTGCTGGCTTCACAATCTATGTAATCAATTCATGTCTGTGGAACAATTTCCAACTCCCGTTCATGAAGCAATGAATTAAAATCTGATCATGTATCGACTGCACGATGAATCATAGTCATATTTTTTCTGTCCAGTGATGCATGCTATTGTTACTTCTTTGGTGCTTTTGTGAATATTTTGTTCAGCAACAAGCTTTTGCCTGTACTGTTCTACTCAATGTCATCTATCTGGATATCCTCTAATTTAGCATAAAATCGTGGTGCTGGATTGATTTCATTCTTGAGTTCTGTCAACTGTTGGTCTGCGTTTTGGATCATTTTGCGTTTTACAGAAATTTTGAGAGGCACAGTTTTCAGGAGCATGAGCAGGATAGCAGACAGCAAAGCCTGCCAAGAACCGCACATTCTGTCCAAGCCTAGAAACAAGGCAACTGGCGGCCACTGGGCAACGGAGCGCCAGCTGCCACGCTAAAGCTCCAACTGATTGGTTCCCTGGCTTCTCCAGTCAAGAAGCAGGCTATGAATGAGGCTCGCGGCAAGCAAGCATCCCTTCTTCCTTGCCAATCACCAGCCGTTCCCAACTGCGCGAGCAAGAGTCGTAGCAGCGGCCGCCGCAGCTGATCCCTGGAGCAGGCAAGCCAAGAAGAGGCGCAGCAGCCGGGCGTGGAGATGGAGAGCTGCCGTGGCAAGTAGCGACGCCGAGACGGACGGAGGCGGCAGCGGCGGTCGCGAGGACGATGACGAGGCGGGCCAGGGAGCGACTGGGACGCCGGCAAGAAGGCGGGCCCGGCTTTCGGCGAGGCGGCGCGAGAGCGTCCGGCTGCCGGACGGAGTCTCCGGCTACGGCATCGGCGCGTTCCTGCGAGACCCCGCGGGCGTGGAGTCCCTCCTGAACACCGGCGCGCTGCAGAGCTTCGCGCCGGGGGGCTCCGGGCCCGGCACGTTCACGTGCACGCTCCGCCGCATCAGGCTCCTGGGCTTTGAGGTCGCGCCGGTGCTTGACCTCCGTGTTGTTCCGACCAGCACTGACTGCACCGTCGAGATGCTGTCGTGCAGGGTACTACATATGTGTCCTAGCTCGTAATCCGCGTGTTCTGATCCGTCGAGATACTAACCCTTTCTGATTCGAGATCATTTTGTCTCCCCTTTGGTCGCAGTTTGAGGGTTCGGAATCTGTTGAGCAGCAGAATGAACGTTTTTCAGGTGAGTTCAGTTCAATTCTGAATTCCTGATTCCATTTCTTCTTCATCTTAAGTACCAAATTCAAGATGCAAGAACCTTCGATCACAGATCACAATGCATTTGTGCTCTATCTTGGTTCAAATTTATCTTCACTTAGGTCGAATTTTGAGGTTTCCTGCAGAACTGAACTGCTTCCTCTCGTGTTCCACCTTCGTATAGCCTGCGGTCAACGCATGCTTCTCCACTTAGTGCAGGGAACCCTCCTATATAGAATATTGAACAGCTCTTGTATAAGATTCTTTGTATCACAAACATCTCATGTCTCCCTCCAGCAGTGCCATCAAATTAGACACTCTGCATAAGCTATAAGGTATTAAGGTTCCCTTGGACCATGATCTGAATTTCTGAATTTACTGAATGGTAGCGTTCATGAGGAACCAGATAACATGGAGCAATGATGGTGATGAGCCCTGCTTAGACATCGATGTCAATTTGGAGGTCACTTTGGAGGTATGCATAATGCACTTCGGCACTACATTACTCCTAGCATCTAGTTGAACAAATTCATCAATTAATGTTTTTTTTTCTCAGTTTTCAGTTCGACGAACACTGAATCATCTGTTGATTGCAGATTTACACTAAGCCATTCAGCTTGCTTCCTCTGTCTGCGGTTGAGAAACCAGGCAACCTGTACGTGGACCTCTGCATTCTTGAGATTTTGAAGAATTTAATTAAAAAAGAGCAAATTTCAAGGAGCACCAGCTACTTGTACGACTAACCCAAAACTACGTATTTTAGAATCCTTAAACAGAACCTCAGCAATTTTGATTTATGGTTTAGTGCAACAAAGAATTCTGAAATCTATGTCATTACAAGTTCTTAAGAATCTGGTGTTTCTTGAAAATTGCTTCAAAAAACAAAATTCTATTGAAAGAGAAAACCGGTGCTCACTTTAAAAGTCAGTGAAAGTTGATGCTTCTGAGATGTGGGCTATCCCTGTACTCTCACGTTGGAGAAATTTTCACAAGTTTGAAGTGATACTTTTGTTTAAGTTGGCCCTGAATTTTCTGCAGGCTGATGCAAGGCCTGCTGGACAGGCTTGTTCCCAAGCTGGGGGAGCAGCTGCTGAGAGACTACCATTCCTGGGTTCAGCGGCTACCTGAAGCTCCTTCATGATACAGAGAGAAACATCCTTCCTGACCACTTGTTCATCGGATGGCTTGTAAAACCTTGGTTCTTAGTATCCAGTATTGGAAAGGGTCCATGCAAAAATTGGTTGCTGATGTGTCTAGAAAAATACACTTGGGCTGTGCAATTGATGAAGAGAAGGGAATTTCAATTTTCATTTCTGAATCCAAATGCATAACTTGGTGCTTGAATTGATCAAGCATTGGTAACTTGGGCTGTGTAATTGTACTCATCTTTTGAGGTGTCGACCTTTCCTTAAGAAGAAAACACAGAAGAACGCACTACTATAAGAAGAAGGCAGACCAACCTGAAAAATTACGAAAAGGAAAAAAACACATAATAGTACTACCAGTAAACTGGTCACCTACTAAAAATAAATTTCCTGATGAATTATAAAGGCTGCAACAATCTGCGACCAAGAAACGCACGACCAAGGTAATCGGAAGAAGTCTTGTCATGCGGTGGCAAAGGAGGAAATCATAGGGGCTCCAAGTTTGCCGGATTCGAGTGTGTCAGAGTTGGTGGTATAAACAAGATTGACAAGAAAGGGTGCTGACTAAAAGTAGAAGGTTCGTTCTAGAGGGATGAATCGGTTATGAATATGATATTAGAGCATCTCTAAGTCACCTCAAAAAGTACCTTTTAGGGCCAACAAAAAAAAATTAGAGTCTATTTTAATTAACTCCTCTAATAGTTTCTCTAAATATAGTTTAAATTTAAAACAAATGAATAATTGGTTCCGTTGTTAGTTGCACGAGAAATGAAATTGGAAATCCTAGAAAGTTAGCTCAGAATAGAGAAGTTTCGGGGGACCCTCGAAAGTAGAAATATATTTAGAGCAGTTGTTGGACGAGGTTTTTACACTTTTTATTTATAATTTGATTTAGAAGAAGTTAATAGAGAGATTTTGGAGATGCTGGATTGGTTGAATTCTGACCAAATATCAAATTCCATGCAATCGATCGGTTTTCAGGCCTTTTTTCTTTTTGCACTTCGATCATTCCTTTTGTTGAGTGACATAACACTTCCATTTATTACACACCTAGCTATTTAGATACACACCATTACAATTTTTTAAAATTTGAAATATGCTATTTAGACTCAAAATTAATTTGATTTATTCCTTAACGAGGAGTCAACTCATGAATACAGTCTTCACGAGACCCAGACCACTACTACACTGATCGATCTTTCTATCTAGGATCGGTCAGGCGGTATTCGCAAAGCGCATGATTTCGTCAAGTCGTCCGGGTTGAAGGACAACAAGCAGTCTGCAACAGTCAAGATGTCCACGCCTGCTTCGTTCACGTTGCCATAGTTGGCAGTTGGAGCGGATCCGATCGAAGCATCGACCGGCGGCGGCACCACCACTACTACCTGAGGTGCAGCTTCAGGAACCACAGGCGGTGGCGGCGGCGGGATGTAGTTGGTGAGGGCGTGTGCATACTTCTCAGCAATCGCCCTGATGTTCGCCATGGTGAGCCTGACCCGGACGTGCTCGGGGATGTCAGGGCGCGGCGCGGTGGGGAAGTTCAGCTTGCGAATCTTGGGAATGTGCTCGCCGTAGAAGCAGAAGATGGCGGCGTCGTAGGCGTGTGCCGCCTCCTTGGGCGTCGCGAACGTGCCGATCCACAGCCGCTCGCGCTTGCGCGGCATGCGGAGCTCTGCCGCCCATCGTCCCCACTCGCGGCGCCTAGCGCCTACCCAACCCAGGTTCTTGGGCATCGCCATTGTCATAGCCGAGCTCCTGCGGCCACGTCGGCGACGTGCCTTCTTCCCCTTGGTCGCCGCCCCGCTGCTGCTCAAAGCTGTGGCCGCCATGCACGACACCTGCGAGCTACAAGAAACCACGAGAATAGTAATTTGCAGTGCAGTGGAGAAGATGGGCTGTGGGTGAAAGGGGGCGGAGGAGGAGGTTACTTATAAAGGTGCTACAAGCCGTGACAAGAGAAGTGCGCCCGGTATGCCTGCATGTCCAGCAGGTTGACATTATAAATGAACTGATCACAAAAAAAAAGTTACAAAGATTTCACTTTATTTGATATAGTTTATTATGGACGCCCCTCCACACCTAAACAGAAATGGTTTCTTGTCAACGCGCCATTATATCTATATGATCAGAGTACATGACAAAGATATAGAGGGCTGTATATATGCACATGTAATTAAGAGTGAGGATACAATTTCAGCCAGCAAGGATATGGTACATTTATGCATCATACAAATGAATATTGTATAGATACTAGGATATTGTGGTTTATTTATTATAGGAATATTTATGCAATCTATAATACTACAATTTTAACTACTGCCTAACTCCATGTGATTACACTTGTGAGATAGCAAAACAATAATTTTGTACAAAAAAAATGTCCATTTGCTTTATAGTGAGTTTGTTCTGAAGTTGGTCAGAGTCAAACTACACTCAGTTTGACTAGTTCTTTGGAAAAAAAAAAAGCACCAACATTTATGACATGAAATTAATATTGTTAGATTCATCATGATCTTTATTTTTACTACAAATTTCTTAGGTACTACTATAAATTTTTGTATCTTTTTTTCAGTTCATTTTATCAAAACTTGAGTTAGTTGAGATGACCAGGAAGTAGGGGTGTAAATAGATGCACTAAGAGGGGTGGAAATAGATGCACTAAAGTTAATCTCAAAACCTCTTTAATTCAATAAAATAAACTATTTTTTAAAAAATGAAAGAGAATTCTGAAACTTAATTTATTTATTTTTAACTAGAGAGAGTTTTGAGGAGGATAACCTAAGTGGAATTCTTTTACACCCCTGCCAGGAAGAACGTAACTTTGCATCTCGCGCAAACGTTCATTGGAACCGCGATGAAACCAAGCCCACGCACATGCTCGTCTGATATTTGCTAAAGGGAGCCGACGGCAGGATTTTTGGAACACTGATAAGTGCATTGCAAAAGGGTGACAGCAAACAGGTTGGGAAAGCTAACGATCCTGCACGATTATATGGCCGAGATCAAGGGCACTCACACCATGAATCGTAGTCGTGGCGCATAGCTTCATTCAACTGCAAAAAAATGAGATTGACGAACAATGCGATAAACCACTTGATTTTGGCAAGTCGCTTAGCGCATTTAACAGCTTTTTAGTTCAGAAGCAGTCAAAGAATGTGAAACAGAAAAAGTGAAACAGAAAAATATGGAAGAAATAGAGTATCAAAGCAAAGAAATAGGAGCAACCCAGATGTAAATGCACATTTAAATAAAAAAAAGAACACTCCCTATAACAGTAGCTGCTTCACATTCTTTTACAACATGGGTTTGACTCAACCAACACAAAGCTGTCCTTACCAATTTCTATGCCAGATAGTCAGCTGCCCACGATACAAATGAACCTCACCTTCAAATGAATGGGACCATATCAGTTTATAAGTTTGTTCTGTAACTCACGGAGTGCTGCCATACGCGAAGAGAACCTGTTCGTACTCCAGCAGCATGACTTGAAATATCCATCTGTCTGCTCATTGTCGACTTGAAATTCATGTGGAAGGTGCAGCTTGAATAATAGCTTCGTAATATTACAAGACAAAAACTAATATAAATGGCATCCAGTCAGTTAATAAGTGACACTTGAACCAAGCATGAGCTGATGAGTCAGTTCACAAAGTGATGACGCATAAGGACTCACTGTTTCACCATGGAGCTTCTCATTCTAGGTTTCCATCCAACAGGAGTTTATATGGGCACGACCACATTATGTTTGGCACAGATAACAAACAAGGATCACGAAAATAACACACCAATAAACCTAATGACAACTGAGGAGCCGACGAGGGAAGGGTGCTCTCCTAATTCCTAAACGCATTTTAGTGCAGAACCCAGCAAACAGACTGTACAGAAAGAAGGCGGCTAGAAAACAGCAGGCCTAAGGCTACAAATTGCAAAAGTCCTAATTATTTTCTTTTCAATCGAAAAAAATGTGGACCCTCTTTATGAAGAGTTGGGCAACCTCACTTGCGGCAACCTTTCATTGAGAATACCATTAAAATACCAATGAATGACCAGAAACACAGTCATAACAAAACCGAGACCACAGGGAAAAAATAACGCTGATACTTCACAGCAGATGACTTCACATAACAGATGACAATTTCCCCTGAATACCAGTAATAAAGACAACTTAGACAAGTAAACAAGTTCAACAGGATATGACATATTAACAAATGGATGCCCTTGACCAAAATCTGTAGTCTATGGGAAAAGCCAAGACTCCATTTCCAACTTCAAAAGTTTGCCATTAGAACGCCGACTCAACTAAGATCTCAAGGGAAGAAACTTGAACGACAGCAGCTACTACTGACACAGATGGACCCCACATTTTCAGACAGAACCTCGATGATGACGCTGAACCTTCTTGACCCTCATAACTGTTCTAGGACTCACTGTAACATTAAGGACATGAGATATCAAGCTATGCGCAAGCAAACTGAAGACAGGAAATCAGTTAAAACAACTACCATATAGAATTCAGCAATCAAATTCATGTTCTAAACAAAGGCATGAAACATGTTGAGGAAGAAACTGAAGACATGAAACACAGACCTGATTGTCCTGATCTGCACCTGAATCATTTGCATTATTTGTCTGCGATGGCTTATCTGCTCCACAATGAGGACGGTTGCATTTTGTCCGGAAAGGGTAGTTTATGTTGTTGCACTGCTCACACTTCCAACTACCCTCTGGCATCTTCGGTTCTGTCATTGAGAGGGAAAATGTGAAACTGAATGCAACTAATGAAAAAAAATAGTAAACAAACTATTTACCAGAAGTTATTTGTGCTTCAAATAAACCATAGCACTACAAAGATCAGTGAAAGCAATAACAAACAAAAGAAATAAAATATATGGAGATGTAAATGTTCATCGCTAGAAACATCTAGCTTCATCGAAACACTGAAGCCTGCCCGCAATTTGGTTGGCTAATAACAGGGTTTTTCAAATTTTACTGATTTCAAGACAATAAGGCATGATTATTAAATAAATAGAAAGAACTTGCGATAAAGAAGCAAAATCATGTATGGCAATAGAACTCACTTAAACCTCTAGAGCCATCAGGTTTAGAGCCCTGAAGAAAAGGTTAATACATCAGATATCAGTACAGATATGCAATGTTCTATTCTATATGATATGTACAGAAGCCCAAAAAATTAGAAATGGAGATATTGGTCTGATGAAAGTGAGCTACTTTAAGTTAACAAATAAAAAATATTAGTTTAGTAACGATTGACCACAAGTTCATGTTTAGCATCAAATTACACATCAATAATATTGAACATCTAACAAGTATAGATATATAATGGCAGGCATTGATGTACCTTTTATAATATCAAACCAAAAGAATTAATAAATCATATTTTGCAACAGAAATTTAATTGAATCATTGTAAATACTGTAATTACCCAATAAAACAAACAACACAAGTACTAATATCCTGCGGTCAAATAAATGAACAAGCAACGAGCTGCATTGATAGGTACCCAAGAAAAATTCATATCTGAAAATTACATAGTTCAACTAAGCTGTTCAGGAATCAGGAAGGTGGTGTATGAATATGACACGACACGTGCAGTCTAAACATATAAATAATCTTGTGCTACGCCTAACTGCAAGCATAATTGTGAGTATGATGTAGTATGCAATTCAACTTCTGTAATAAATATGATTATCAATAGTGGTGCGACGATTGCAAATTAATTTAGTTTCAAATATATGAAATTAGTAATATACTTTTGAAGCATAATATGACAGAATAGTATTGAACCTGGTTTTCAGGTCTAGGTGTGTTGCACTTTCTCATATTACAGACTGTGCGAAAGGCAAAGTTAATATTGTGGCAATTAGGACACTCCCAATCATTCTCACGGCCAGCTCCTTCAAAAAGTTGAAAAAAGAATTAATACAATGAATCAACCACCAACCAAATAGATTCAATTTAATAGAACTCAAATAGCGCTGTAACTGACACCTGCAGGCTTCTTCTGGCAACCTTCATCTGAATATGAACCAGCCCTTGTGCCCTTTCAGGTCAAGTTATAAATTAGTATATATGAGAATCACAACAGTTTCTCAAAATAATGTGTAATAAATGACAACAGCAAAAGGAAAAAAGACATGTAAAATATGTATGCAAAGCACTAGCAACCTAAGAGGACATCATGCCGGGCAACAATAGTAGCTCAAATTAAAATGAGGAATGCATGGGAGAGTAGTCTTGGCGCAGAATATTTTACCATTGCACCAGGACCAGCAGGCATGACCAAGCCATATCTGTCCATGGGCATTCCATACATTCCACCTATTTACGGAACACAAAATGATACAAGTCATGTAACAAAAACAAATATACATTAGAGAGGTTTGAAAGTTGGAAACCTATTCTCATAAGTACATTAAGATTCAGACAACAGGTTGCTGACTCCAGTTAAACAAAACATTACAGAAAACATGTTGCAAAACTTGAGAGTAAACTAGTTCACAAAGGTGTTGTTATTTATTAACTATGGTAAATGAAAAATCAAGAAAAACGATTTACGATGTGTTTATATTTCTAAAACAACCCAATTGCACATCAGTGGCTATTACATTTTGCATGTTGACTGGTTAAGCAGCTTATCAGGTAAAGAACAGAAACATTATACTCGTATTTGCTAAAGCAGCTTAAGTGAGAATGTTTTTTGGACCTGGTGCCTGTGCAACAGGGTTGTAGAACCTAGCGTCGCCACTACTGTTGACAAAGACTCACCACATAAAATCCAAGGCAGGAACCACTAAAGCCCTTGGGTAACTCTTCTTCCTTAGAATTTAGAAACAATTACTACTTTAGAACTTCCTTTTCTGATTCTCACTGACCGTGGAAATATTCTTTTTGATAAAACTGTATATAGCTTGGAATATTTACTCTCTGCTATTCCTCAAATTAGTTTAGCAAACAATGTCAGATGTAAAAAAATATTTAGCCATGCTTACCAAGTTACCATGCTTTTCTCATGCTGAGTAAACTACTAACGGATTGAGCTTGTAGCTATTTAGCTATACTGGCACCGACGTTTGGATTTAAGTGGGCCTTTTGTTTGTATATTTTCTACAATGATTCTCATCTCTTAAATGATGAGACCTTCCATGATACAACCTCCCAGCCCGCAAAGTCATAGTGAGTGTCACATATTTATCTTGCTACTATGTCATTATCATTATAAAAATGTCACGTTTGAAGATATCAAAGTTAATAATGAGTGAGTTATGAAGCATTCCACATAATAATTCTAAAGAAGGTTTAGAGTTTTATCTACATCTTTCTTGAAATATTACTGTCTTGAGTAAATATTATTTATTTTGTTAATATTTTTTCTTAGACCGTAGCGTTAGCACAGGTATTAGGACTATTCCACTATATGTGTGCAGGTGGTCGAATACTTCAGAGAGAATTTTTGGATCAACTGTTAGCATCTAATCTGAATGAAGCAAGAAGGGTTATACTAAAAAATATCCTAGAATATCTTCCCTGTAACATGGTAAACAAATGAGTTGTTTGTAGTTTATCATTCAAGGCACGTATGGGTTTTATATTACTTGCTTTGTCCATATTGGAATAGGATGTGTCAAATTGACTTGCCTGTATCGGAGCGTGTATTGTGAAACTTTGTTTTGCCTGTAGGTTTAATAAAAGCTGTTGTGTTTGTATCGAAGTGAAACTGTGCTACGGAATACGTCACATTGTCTTTCTATATCGGAGGGAGATTGTATTATACTGTCCTGCCCGTAGCGTAGCACGGGCACTCGGACTATACCTAGATTAATCAAGACGACATACAAATTAAAGATATGGTAATCTCACCTGCTCCCATCATAGAACCACCAGCATACGGAGGAGGCCCTGCCATATGCATTGGCCCATAGGGACTCCCCATGGGCATGCGTCCACCGTAGCCATACGGGTAAGCAGAACCCCCAGGGAACTGAGGAATACCGTATCTATGCATTGCAGGCCCATTGAAAATTGGGGAGCCATATGGGGGAGCACCCCCGGTGAGGTACATTGATGGCGGTGTCCCTGGGCCCATGTATCCCCCGGCCACCGAATAGTGGGGTGGTGTCTGCATAGGCTTCTGCACAGTAAGCAACCACATCACAAAGTCAATGCAGAAACGCAAATAATAAGTATGACTGCTCAGCGGGCACACCGAGCACCCAACAACAATAAGCAGCAGTGAGTGCATACAGCTCGTTCGGCTGGCCGGGACTGGTTACAGTTGCGCATATTACAGGTAGTGCGGAAGGCGAAATTGACGTTGTTGCAGCTGCGGCAAACCCAGTCATCCTCACGCCGACCGCCTGTAGCCCGGATTCCACACGAAGGCAAATCCACTCAGATGCAGCTTTAGATAGAATGTGTGAGAAGGGGATCAGCTATGGGCTGGAGTAACTACCGTCGGTGCGGGCGCGCTTCCCGGCGGATTGGCTGCGGGCGTCGACCTGCAAATCCACACCACAGAAATTGTGAGAATCCGCGGACAGCTGGGAGGATCAACGAGCACAGCATAGGAGCTGGCATCCAGCCAAGCTAAAAGCCGGTTGGAATGTTGGATCCCGATAACCGCTCAAACCCTAATCGATCTACGAGGAGAGCAGGGCGAGGAGGGGCGGCCGCACCTGAGAAGACATGGCTGATGGCGGAAACCGGCAAGAAACCCGAGTTGCTGTGGATGGCACGCCGGCACAGCGAGCGGAGGAGGGCTGATTTCTCCGGCGGAGGCGAGGACTAGGGTTTTGAGTCGCCTTCGCTTCGCAGTCGCTCGATTTCTGGCTCGGAGATTTTGGCGGGTGGTTGCGTCGGCGTGTGCGCCTGGCACTCTGGCAGGGAGCCAGGGACGCGTTGTATCTTCGGCGGGCCCAGCTTTGGGTGGGCCATGCCATCTGACGTGGCAAATTTGCTACAGCCCAGTTGTCTTTCGTCAATCATCACACATAAAATTGGAAATTTTATAAATTTAATTAATTTGAATAATATAATACTTAGTGTATTTCTAAATTTACATGAAAATATTATCATAATACAGATTTTTATATTATTAAAACTTTTCAAATTTATATAAATCATTAGTCAAATATAAAAATCATAGTCCACAGATTATATTAGTGGGCTTCACAACAAATATAGATGGTTTACAGTTTTGGTACTACAGTAATGATAATAAAGTCGAAAAGGTTTTATTTTGTTCATATTTCGTGGAAAGCGTTGAAAACACGTCAACCTCAGCCGCGCGTCGCATGCCATGCGGGCATTGCTATTCTTGGCATGGCAAGACCAGCCCCAGCTGCATCCCCCACCCATGGCAAGCGCGGCGCCTCATCCCTCCCTCTCGCCTCGCCACCCTCGCGTTCACGCGCGGGTGGCTCCTGAATCCTCTCGCTCCTCCCCCTTTCTCCGCCTCCCTTTCTCTCTCTTTGCGTCGACCTCCCGCTTCACCTCCCGGGAAAACTGCATGCCAGCGACTACCGCGCGCGACGACAGGGTGCCGCCAGCCATATCACCCGCCGTCGTCAAGCTCTGGCGCCGGCGGGCTGGCTCCCTGGCGCTGCCCGAGACATGGCCGGAGCGCCACCGTTCGCGCGCCTCCTCCTGCTGATCGGCTGCCTCATTCTGCTCGCTGACGCCGCGCGGCTACCGGCCTCCCTCGCGCCCGAGGCCGACGCGCTCCTGAAGCTCAAGTCCGGCATCAAAGACGACGGCGGCGCGCTCAGCAGCTGGGACGCCGTCACCAGCCCCTGCGTTAATGGCGACACCTCCAACTGGGCAGGCGTCATGTGCAACAAGGACGGCGTGCAAGGCCTGCAGCTCGAGAAGATGGGCCTCTCCGGCAAGCTCGACCTGAGTTCTCTCAAGAGCATGCGCGGCCTCCGCTCGCTAAGCTTCATGGGCAACGAGTTCGCCGGTCCGATGCCCGACATCAAGGAGCTCCGAGGACTCCGGGCCATCTTCCTGGCTGGGAACAAGTTCTCCGGTGTGATCCCCGCGGACGCATTCGCCGGGATGGGCTCCCTCAAAAAGGTGGTCCTCTCCAAGAACGACTTCACCGGCCCCATTCCGGCGTCGCTCGCCGACGTGCCGAAGCTCCTCGAGCTTCAGCTCAATGACAACAAGTTTCAGGGCAGGATCCCTGATCTGCGACAGGACGAGTTGAAGGAAGTAAACTTCGCAAGCAATGATCTCGAGGGGGAAATCCCGGCCAGTCTCATATCCATCAATCGTGACAAGTTTGCCGGTGAGCGGCAGTTACTATAATTTTGTTCACGCGAGGTCCACGTGTACGCTATATAAAGCCTTGCTCTTCGTGGTGCAGGTAACAAGAAGCTCTGCGGCGCACCACTTGACGCCAAATGTGAGGCCCCGTCATTGCCGTCGCCGTCGCCAAAGTTGCCGCCGCAAACCACGGAGAACTCTGGGACCCCTCCGTCGCCGACGGCACCAGACGCCACGGCGTCCACGGGCGCCTCATCATCAGCAGACGACGCGGCGCAAATTCCTCCTCAGGGGCCCACCGAGAGCTCGTCGGCCGGCGGCATTCTCGCCGCGTCCCTCGGCACGCTGGCGGTCGTCGCAGTCGCGTTCGTCGCGCTGCAGAGGCGGCGTGAGTACAAAACCAAGAACTTCGGTCCGGCGGCAACGACTCCTTCAACGACAGAGCCGCAACCACAGGCGGCGAACGACGCCAGCCCGGTGCACGTCGCTCCGCGCGCCGCTGCCAGCGGCGGAGATGGCAGCGGTGAGGACCACAGCAACCGCGTGGGTGGCAGTACGGTGCGGAAGGCTGCGGAGCAGGGGCGGCTGACGTACGTGCGGGACGACCGCGGCCGGTTCTTCGAGTTGCAGGACCTCCTCAAGGCGACGGCGGAGGTGCTCGGCACCGCCAACCTCGGCGTGTGCTACCGCGCCACGCTCACGAGCGGGCACTCCGTCGTCGTCAAGCGGTTCAAGGAGATGAACCGGGTGGGCAGGGAGGACTTCGAGGAGCACATGCGCCGACTCGGCCGGCTCAGCCACCCCAACCTCCTCCCGCTCATCGCCTATTACTACCGCAAGGAGGAGAAGCTGCTCATCCACGACTACGTCCTCAACAGAAGCTTGTCTTACCTCCTCCATGGTGACTCGATCATGACTACTACTATTAATCATTTTCATGCACAGAAAAAAAAAAACTCCAATATATGCACGTTGATTTCTTGGTATCTGCTCGATCAAACGTGTGCAGGAGAAGGCCGGGGGTTGAAGAAGGCAGTGGTGCACTGGACGGCGCGGCTCAAGATCGTCAAGGGCGTGGCGCGCGCGCTGAGCTACCTGTACGACGAGCTGTGCATGCTCACGGTGCCGCACGGCCACCTCAAGTCGACCAACATCCTCCTCGACGGCCACTTCGAGCCGCTGCTCACCGACTACGCGCTGGTGCCGGTGATGAACCAGTCGCACGCCGCGCAGCTCATGGTGGCGTTCAAGGCCCCCGAGCGGAAGCAGTTCGGCCGCTCGTCCAAGAAGAGTGACGTCTGGTGCCTCGGCCTTCTCATCCTCGAGATACTCACCGGGCGGCCGGCGTCCTACGACACGCCGCCCAAACCGGCCGCCGAGCAGCCGACGGCGGGCAACAACGACGTCTTGAGCGTCCTGAGCTCGACGCCGGAGGGCGAGTGGCTGGACACCGTGGTGGACGAGGACCTGAGGCACGAGGACGACGAGAACAAGGAGGAGATGGTGAAGCTGATGATGATCGGCATGGCGTGCTGCGAGGCCAACGTGGACAGCCGGTGGGAGCTCAAGAACGCCGTCGACAGGATCGAGGAGCTCAAGGCGAAGGAGAACGCCGCGATCGAGTATTCCTTCTACTCGTCAGTGAATGACGATGAGGACGTCGCCAATGATGCCGATCGACATTGAACAAGGGGAATCGATTGGGACCGTCTTGTATGAACCAGATGAGCTCGAGATGACAAATGTTGCAGGCGGACGCATCGCAAAAACATGATCTAGTACTTTCTACTCTGTTATTCTACCTCTGTTGCGAGCGATAAACTCCGGAAAGTCAATGGACTTCTTCTGATAACATGAATGTTTAGTTTGATTTTGTTTTTCAGATCAGTGATTATTTTGAATTTTGAGATATAAACGACTGAAATTTGTTAGAAATCAATGCAGAATCCCATTTGCAGAATTCCAGACCTCTTTCTACTTGGACTGTGCCTACCGGCCCGCATAGGAAGGACCTGGCATCACCGGAGCTCTGCAGCTCGCAAGCCGCTTCTTGCGTTCCTCTCTCCTTTGTTCTTCCTCATGTTGCCCACACAGCTGACATCCTCTTGCATGGAGCGATGAACACAACCACCAGCTGCGTGTGCAAGGAGAAGTAGCTGCATGCGCCCTTTCTTAGCCTCGGCAATTGCAGCAAATTTGGGTAAGATGATTGGTTAAAAATAATATTAAAAATCAACGACGTCAAATATTTAAAAACCGGAGGAAGTAGATTTGAGGTGGACGGTTGTAATGTTGTTCATATACCTTTCTATTTCTGTGTAGCGAAAGGATTTGGTCTGGGAACAAAATCACAAATGATGGTGACACGAGAGGCATGGGTTCGAAGCATCATAAACTACATATTTAAAAGTGTTTTAAATTACTTTGTTTATGATTATGAGGATTTCATGTGCGCACTTACTAGTAAAAAAGGGAGCACCACAAAGGTGGTGCGACAGATCAAGAAAAAGCTTCGTCAACGATGCACTGCAAATGAGCTGATTCGAACAATTGTGCACTTTATTTTATTTTTCTTTAGTGAAAAGTGAAAACAATGGTGCACTTGGAGCAGTGCTCATCCACATCATATTGACATATTCCACGGAGTAATTTCCTTACAAACAAAAAATATTTTTTAAACAAAAATTGGTTAGTTGCCAGTGAAAAGGAGGCCTAGCTTACAGACGCAGCAGCAGCAGCATCAGAAAACAGGCCTTGCATGCTGATGCTTCTTGCTTGTGCTGCTGTTACATCACCATATCAGACTTGCATGCGCTGATCACTCTCAAAGTCCACTCTCGCATCGGCCTCGCAATCGCAGCTCCTTTTCTCCGCATGCTCAACCATGTCGGCGCTGTGCAGCAACGGGATCATGGCCGCGGAGCAGAGGCAGGGCAGGACTGGGCCGAAGACCCAGAGCAGGAGCGGCGCGCCGGCGAAGAAGAGCCTGTTGCCTCCGAGGCTGAGCAGGAACCCCCGCTCCAGCACGCCGACGACGTAGTCCCTGGTGACGGCGGGGAGGCGAAGCGTGTCATCGGCGGACGGCGGGGAGAGCTTGTTGACGAGGAAGGTGGCCTGGTTGAGCGTGCAGATGGCGAGGCTGTGGCACAGGAACGCGAGGAGGAAGACGCCGAGCACGACCACGTACTTGATCGCCATCGCGGTCGCGCCGTGCGCGCCGAAGACGGCGTCGCTGAGCGGCTTCTTCGCGGCGGACGTGCTGCTTAGCACCGCGGCGGCGCCGGTGCAGAGGAGGATGGACGTCGCGCCCACCAGCGTCGACCCCATGACCACGTTCCGGATCGATTGCACCACTAGCATCGCCTTCTTCTCGTTGTCCTGCGTCATGCGTAGATGATCAGCAGCCATGCATGGCGATTGGCGAATGAGCTCCCCAGCGCACGCAGGGGGGGGGGGGGGGGGGGGGGGGGGGCATGAAGTGAGTCAAGTGACCAAGAACCTGAAGGTGCGCGACATGAGATGGACGCACAGGGCGCCAGAATGTACCATCATCATGGAGAACACCCAGAGGCGGCGGGTGGCCGTGTTGATGCCGACGGTGGAGCAGAGTGGGCGGCGACGGACGGCGCGCCAGAGCCAGAGGTGGGGTACGCGGCGGGGAAGAGGACGGCAAGAGAGATCAGCACCACGTCCAAGTAGCCCACCTTCCACCACGCCATGGCCGATCGACCTATCGCCAACCGATCACCTGAGGAACTTTGTCACCACCTTCTTCCCCTCTTGGTCGAAGGCGTAGTGTCGCACCATCGTCTGGCTCAGGCGTGGTGATATATATATAGAAGAGAGACAATGGTGTCCGTCGAGTTGAATAGCATGCTCTGGCCAGCGACCACGTCCCGGAGCGCGTCTGGCCGGAGACGAGGACGACCAAACTGCTAGTGTGAAGCACATTGCGCGTCCTGGTGGGAACTTGCTCAAAGGGCACGATGCTGACTGGAAAAATCCAGTGGCCTAATTAAGGCCGTGTTTAAAACCTATCAGATTATTGTAATCTAGATTATTTAACATTAGTGGTTTCAAACACGTCATTTTTTTTCTAAATTATAAAAACAAAAAACCCAGATTATAATAAATTTATTATATCTAAAAGATGACATCGCTCCTCAACACCAAAGGATAAATAGTTTATTAGTAAAAAAATAGATATGTAGTTTTTATAATCTGACTTTCAAACACGTCTATCAGATTATATTTATAAATTAAATTATATAAACTATCTTTATAATCTAAATTATAATAATCTCTGCTGATTCTAAACACGGCCTAAAATTAACAAAAAAAAAAACGCAACATAGCAAAAAGAACGCGGAAGCAAATCCCCTGCCGTATTCTCTCATTGTCGGATCACTGGCATGTGTGAGTCCATCTGGTAGTAAGACATGCGCTGATCATATCATCTTTTTTTCTCGCACTTTTGTGGGCATTTATATATACCGAAAAGCATATCTTGGCCTGGAATATTTTTTTTAAAAATCACGGTCAAGAGGTTAGTGCGTTCATGTTCTTGCTCAGGGCCACTAATTGTGTTTACTGACAATATCTTGTTTCATCGTGGTGCATCTAGCTTGGGACGCTGACCACACACCACCATAGCCCTTTTGTACGTGGCTAGGTCCACAGAAGCTAACCTTCGGATCGCTCGTGTCCGCTGGTTTAGCAGCAGTTCAGTACAGGCAGTGGAGTGAGAGCGAGCGAGACGTGACCGAGCCTCGTGCTCGGAGGCAAAGGGGTCTTGGGCGCACGCGCACGCTGCTACCATTGCTAAAAGCTAGTGGCAGTGGGTTCCTGCCCTCTCGAATGGACTATAAGGCAACAAGATGATTATCGGATTCCGTGTGTCGTCTAGGATTGCTGAGGAGGATTGCGTACGCTGACACTCCACAATGCAAAAAGCCAGAATAGATCAGTTGGATTTGGATCAAGCTCCTCTACAATCGAACTATCGAGAGACCGGTAGGTGATTCCTCTACAGACCCGCCGACTAGTCTGACAATCCAAATTCATGCCTTTTAGAGCAAACAGACAGAAGTTGCTAGTACATTCGTGACGTCCAATGCCACCAACATAACAAAAGTGCAAAGAACTTTTAACTCTAAGCTCAACTGATTCGCGTGGCATTGTATGCACGATTACCTTTCTAGCAAAGCACCATTTTGCCGAAGCGTGTGGCAATGGCGGAGGAGGCTTGTTTCCATCTGGAACAGAAATTGGAAGTACCTTCTCTTCCAGGGTGAAAAAGCACGCGGTCCCCACGGAAAGCCCATCGCCCCTCCACGGGCCCACAGCAGACGCCCGCTAACGAGCAAATCCCACGCACGCTATGCTAGTTCGCGCATCGGCTGAGCTGGACTGGACGGTGGGAGGAGCCCGGATGGCGACGCTACCGGCGAGGAACACACGCGGGCCCCACGCTGTCAGCGAGCCACCCAGCCCCACACCCTCGCCCCTCGCATGGGGCTCACGCCGCGCGCGGGAGCCGAGACGACGGCTCCGTCGCTCCACCCTCTCTCTATACAAGTCACTCGCTCCTCCGCCTCGAGGCACTCCACTCGACGCTCTCCCCTCCCAGTCCCGTTTCGATTTGATCAGTTTCAGTCGCAACCGCGCTCGCTCGCCCATGCCTCTGCTCCCGTGCGTCTCCGTCGCCCGCCCGCTGCTCGCCGCGCCGCCGTCGCCAGGGCTGTGGCAC